>KI915046.1:6846355-6918753 GCA_000473445.2 Anopheles farauti | reverse complement strand
ATTCAATCAAATTTAAATTGAGAAATGTAACGTAAGTCGAGAACGCCTTGGCGACTGGTGGGAACACCACATTATGTTTGTCATGCTTTATAAAAATTGAGAGATTAAAGATTGAAGGTGACCAAAAACAGAAACAGTTAAAAAGTTTAAAAAATGGACGAAAATTATTTATCATTATTCGAATGGAAGGATGCGCACGAAAGGAGAATAAGATTAGCTTGCTGATAAACACCTTCAGTTTGCCGCGCCGTTTATGCGGTAGATTTGATTATGAAAAAGGAGCTAGGGAAAAGGAAAACACCGAATAAACACCGTCTACACACGCACAATTGGCTTTCACTTTCGCGTGTTGTTCATTGTAGTGTTGGGGCGGTACCCTGCGGTTGGTTATGGTAGTTTGAGTTGAAATCTGGTTCCTTGTTGCACGCGGCCGATGCACGGTGGGCTTTGTTTGCCGTGTGTTTAACCAATCCTTTGTGTGTGCTGGTACTGTTCTTCACCTCTGTTCGCAAAAGATTGCATTGAAAAACTCTCTGGCATGCAGGAAAGCTGCCCGGTCGCAGTTGCCCTTCGGTCGGCGTCTATTATCACCCTCGGATTGGAAACGCTAAAAGGCGCTCTTCTTGCTTCTTGCTTCCCCCTGCGCTCTCCTGTCCAATCCCATCCCTTCTTCTTGGCCTTTTTGTAATTTATCTACTCTAGCCGCCGCAGCTTTTCGTACGGGTTTGTTAAACGATGCCTGGGTTCGGGGTGGACAGTTGAAGATGAGGAAAAGCTTTTCATTTGAAAGCAAAACACGAGCTAAGCGATTCGTAGCCCGATAGCGATTCGATTCGATGGGCGGGAAAAGCTGGTAGTTGCAATTGGCAGACGATAAATCAATCCCACCCGACGGGCAGGTTATCACCAGGTCGGGCCCCTATTATCCGAGCCGGTGGCAATCGATCGTTTGATGCAGCCGGAGATCGGTTGCAAGTTAATTGAAGATTCGCATCGAAACTCTGCGGTGCGGCCGAGAGTGGTCGAGCGTGCGACTGAACTGGATCTTCGATCTGTGGCGATACGTAATATACACCCGGAGCCTCGCACCCCTTACCGGCTGGCGTTTGATCCCCGCGTTTGTCCCAATCGATCGCTGGGGCCGGCGGGTTGATCGATCGCCTGCACCTAATTATAGCGTCCGCACAATTGCTGGCGCGCGTCTACGCGTCTTACGCGTCTATGATCGCCTCTAGCGAACGAACGAGCCAGACCAGATGTAGGAAACGCTGGAGGTGTGTAAGCACGCCGCAATTGGCGCAATGTGTGTGCCTCCGTCTTCCGCAAAAAAAAAAAAAAAAAAAAACGAGTGCCACACTGCGGCTACAGCACGCTCGGAGACCCGTAATCTCTCACTTTGTGCATGATGGCGATTATGAAAGTGACAGTTTTTTCCTCCTTTCTTTCGCTTTTATCTGCTTCAAGCTGAATTATGCTCGTCTTTCACCATCACGCTTCTAATTCCTGTCCTGGAGGTCCACCGTAAGGTATGAGCGGGTATTGCGTAAGCACCTCCGATTCCCTTCACGTCACACGCATTTCAATCATCTTTATCGACACCCGGGAACGGCCCGAAAGCTTCTCGGCTTTCTTCCGCGACGTGTTTCTTGTCGCTGGTCTGGTCTGGCGCTTACCGAAGTAGGGACCAAAATTTGCCCTGAAACAACTGGACACAAAAACGACACCAAAAACAATTCCCGAATAACAAAAAAAAATCACAACAACACCGTTCACTTTCTCACGGGCTGGCGTCTGGGCTGGAAGCATGTTTTTTTTTTGAGTGTCTTTCATGCCCGCCCGCCTCGTTTCATCTTACCGAGCCGGTAGCCGACACGCAGCAAGCCCCGAAAGCAACCTGGCCACACAAATGCGGTGCAATTTATCGACAGCAAATGAAACCATTAGTCATGCAAAGTCAGTCAAATGGCGCGTGCGGAGTCATTTTTCACCCATCAATTGGGGACATTGTTTCGCCATTTCATGGGTTTTGTTTTTGAGCAGTTTGTGGGCAAGTGAGCCGGTATGCGATATGGTAACAGCAGGTCTGCTGTAGACGGTTAAGCACAACCTGTAAAGATTGAGGGAACGATTATAGGGGGTTTATCGGGATCGATTACGAGATGCATGGTTATGCTTTTTTTGTGCAGAAAATCAAGTCACTGTTGAGTAACTATACGGTGTGCAGATAAGAACAGACCAGATTTCTGGTAGAGACGGATTTTCAGTCAACATGGTAGTGTATTGCATGGGTCAAATATGCAAATCAATGGCATTGATATGAATCAACTTCCAAAGTATGTTGTTTTGCAAACAATTTTTATTAAATATGTTTGAATGCTACATAAACATACTTCCAGAACAATTTGTAGTTCCTTCAAACCGTCTCGAGCCTGAAAACTATATGTAAGAAAGTTTCTTTTTCGTTCTAGGTTAAATCTCGAAAGTACCTTCGCTTAGAAGCCTAGAGCATATCAGCAAACACTAATCATGTTTTGCTCGACCATTCACTGCAACATGCAGAACCAGATTTAGCTCGCCACTCTTGCGGCACGATCATCGTTTTGTGCCGCTGCCGGTGAAAGAAGTAGGACAATCCAGTACACGCTATCGTTTGTGAATCATACTAAGCCCATCGTTAACCAATCGTCGAGCTTCCTAATCCACACCAGCCCGGAGAGAACATTCGGGAAAACGGATGTGCAAATGCAAGCCACAGTTCCCACTCCCATGTGCACGCGAACCGTTACGAAATGGTCAGCGGAGTTACACCTGACACAGTTTCGTGCACGGGAAAGGATTCTCGTTGCACGGCCTCGAGCGGCAACCGTCCATACGTCGGCAAGATGCAACTCGTTTCTTTTCTAGCACAGAATCCCACCCGGTCGGTCGTTGGTCGGACCGCAGGGGATTGCATGCTTCCTCGATGTAGTTCGACCAGCCCGAATGGAAGTGGGTTATGTAACCGGCTACCCGGGGGAAGTCAATCCACGCTAGAACAGGACCGGTCAGTGTTAATGCCACTTTTTTTTTTTTTTTTGGAGCCGTGGGCTCCCTTTCCAATGCGATCGAGATAACGTCCTCACGAGTGACGACGCGAGCGGAATCGGATGAAAATTGGCATAAATATTCAAAAACGAATGAAGAAACAGATATTCATCGATACGGCTGATTTCTCGTCGCTCCCGTGGGGGTTTGTTTCCATGCGGGAAGGTGAGATTGGAGCATTTCAGGTGCCCTGCGGGGAAACCCGTGGAGTTATTTCAAGTCCGCGTGAGATCACCCCCGAGCGTCTGCATTCTACGCCGTCAGCCAATCCGAACCGATCGCATTCGGGGACTGACAGAGACCGTTACCGAATTGTTAGGCGATGCGGAGCCTGGAGTTTCAAGTGGCGCGGGGAGGTGTGGAGACTGGAACCAGAAAGAACCAGCAGCCAAACGGTGATGTCCGACTGACATAACGATTGCTTCGGAATAAATCATGCCAAGATGCATTTGTGAAGATAGTAGCCCACCTTCCTGGACACCTGCGTCAAGCTCCCTGCGGACGGCAGGGACAACAGCCTTGTGGCGTTGCAGTACTTGCCAGCCGTCGCCGATGGACCACTTCTGCAGGACTAGAATTTGGAGCACAAACACACCCAAACGCAGGCACAAATGTGCGCACTCTCGTAGTTGGCTAAAGAGACTAAGTGGAGTGTCGGGGATGCACTGGGACTGGAGGAAACGATGTGGAAATGGAACATTTAATGATGGCTATAAATCGTCTCTATCGACAGCTAAGAAGCCGATTTAACCGCTACTGGTGAGATGGTGAAAAGGGTTCTAGAAAAACGATTCACTTCATTTGTGCTAAATGCAGGCGTTTGTAATGTTTCATTTGTGGTTGTAGACTTGAGCGGCTACAGACTTCATAGGATTTAAAGATTTCCAGTTGTATATAAACGTAAAAGCTTCTATAGACTGTGTTTAATAATTTAAAAAATTCTTTGTAAAAGACAAACTTCATTTGTTTCCCAAAGTTAAATAATGATAGAATAAAGATTCATTGGGCGTAGTTGTCTGTCAGTCATTAAATTTAAGTATTTTTTAATGAGAATAAATTCAAAGTCGTGCTTTCTATATTCTTAAATTATGAATTTTTTGAAAAATGTAAAAAATATATATGAAGTTAGATTGTTTTCTACATATTTAAATTTTCAAATGTTGTCTTTAGTTTCGTGTCAAATGACTCATAGTTATACTACTCATACTACTCGTAAAAATCATAGTATTCCCAAGAAAGAACAGCATTTGTAAATTAAAAAATTACTTTATCTTCCTATACAGAGAATAAAGCATCCTAAAGCAAAGAAAAGAAAAATTACTTGTGCGTCACACGTCATGTTAACTAAAACGCATTATGCCACTTTTGGGTTTGAGTTTGCTGCTAACCTCCTTGAAATAGCAAAAGCTTTATTTCCGCCGATCCAATGGCATGCACCAGGTGTGCCACTGCATGGCCACTAGGAAAGAAATCGAGAGTGTAAGTTAGGGGTCGTTAAAGTCAAAGACTCGCCCAGGCGCGTTTATTGCGTGTTGGTTTGTGCATATTTATTTGATGTAAATTAGAAGCTGCCGCAGGAGATGAAATTCTCCGGCAGCCCAGGAATGCCCGGATGATGATCATCTGGCGTGTTGGGAGTTAAAGCCGGGTAGAAATCCGGTGGGTCTGCCAGTGAAAGTTTTTCGCTATTTTTAGGTGTAGCTGGCATGCAGGCATGTGTTAAAAAACACCACATGAATGGTGTGGGGTCTGCAATGAAAATGTGGCATGCCAAAAAAGTTTCCATTAGCGTTGTACTATCGTGCAACTTATGTAAAGCATGTTGTAAAATTATGAAATGAATATAAAATGTGTATTATTTTTATATCATTTCATATTAGTTTTATTAGTGTTTTTAAATCTTAACTATTCATACCAAAATCACTGTAACATTGAAAAAAACATCATCATAATTGAAATGATTAACTCTTGAGAATATCCTTCTTAACAAATGTTTAATTAACAGCTCCATCGTTCAGGTTATTGTATGCCATTATGAACAGGGAATATGATTGTAGTATTTTTATGCGATTTCGTAACACATACGCTGTCGGGTTTTCTACCGTAACAAATGGCTTTGATGGCTTTGACCTTAGTGTAGGCACATCGAAAGTCCGAACAAGATGATTCATGGTCGGTTGAAGGGTCAGTTACGAATGAATTTGTATGAATTTCACCGGATGCTCTAGGTTTTATGTAGTCACTGTGATAGTAAAGTGAACCGATCCCACCGATGAGTTCGGTTTGCTGGCGGATTTCGGCACTAAAGCGTATGTTATGTGCAAAATTTGGGCATAATTAACTTTTTTTTACAAATATTTGTCAAGATTTTCATGAAAGTTTTTTCACAAAATCATTCCTGTCGTCGATTTAATTGAAAGATCATTACATGGTTCCAACATGTGTTTAGTTTAGACACCATGATTTGTAATTAATTTCCAAATTAAGCTAATTTTTCAATACTCCCAGTCAGTTAATAATGTTAGGCATAAATCTTTAAGCATGGCAGCTTTTGCTTTGAGGAAATTTAAATTACTTTTGCATACTGTGTAGCAAATTGCAACTGCTGTAATTATATCCGATCGCTTTTTAGTTGAAGACTAATTGCATGCGGCACCTTAACGAAGGTAGACGAACTCTACGATGCCGGGAAAAACTAAAGCATCCCAACAGTCATTCCGATAATTTCGTTCTCCTCGCCAAATGCGCCAAAAGTTGTGCGTGATGGCGAATCGAGATTAGGATGAGACGACTGCGCACGGTGCGAGTGTCTGCTGCAAAATAACATAAATAGAGCTGCAATGCTAGTGGAGTGAAACTGTATCAAAATCGTGGGAACCTAGTGGATGCATTAATGCGCTTCCATACAATCCATCATTAGGCTAGCCGGAGTTTCCTTTTCTTTAAACTATTATCATTTCCTCTGCCACCACCGTCGTGCTGAGCTCGCTCGCACTTTTCTCTGGGGGAGTGCTCAGGCCAGAGACAGAAGTAACCCAAACGGCAGCAGCCGCGGTAGCAACTTTTCTAACAGGTCGGAATTTATGACTAAGCTCGCATAAATCTTCACCCCGTGACTGGTGAATACACTGCGCCGGTCGCAGCTCCAGGTCGTCTTGTCAATGTTCCGACAACTTGCGACGCATCGTATGCGTTTTTCATCGTCTTCATTGTCGTCTTGTCGTCAAGCATTTCACCCTCGAACCGAGCCCACCCGTACAATAATGAGAATATTATGAGAAGCTCCAACGTTCGACGACGGTGCAGCAATTGTCAGAATGGTTGCCATGGTTGCGCCGAGCAGTGGGGTGATGTGATGATTTTTCCAGCCCAACAAAGTACACTTTCCAATGCAGAGCTGCTGATGGGTCGACGATTGCCATTGCTACTAATTTTGTGCTACAACTTTCAAGTTTTTCGAGCGTTTGAGTGCAGCACAGACTACGCAGAGGAAAGAAAGTGCGCAGAAAGAGTTTTATGTATATGTATCACCTTTATTTTTCATTTCGTAGCGTACCAATGATGTGGGAAAATGTTAAAACTTTCACTGGAAGTCTGACGTTTCACTGGGTGTTGATGGGATCGTACGCGGGCACTGGACTGGCCCCATCGGGCTGTGCCTATGCACTTCAGTTTCAAGCTAGATTCGAGAATTGTGATCACGCATCAGACCATTTGGCTGCCGAGAATGGTACAAATTGATAAATACACGTTCAGTTCGGCATGGCGGCAGCCTGTATTAACGCCTGATGGTAAACTATTTTTAATTATCCATTCTTATAGCTTACAAAGAGTGGTTGTTTAATGCTTTGAGGGAAGCATTAATAATCAATTAGTACTGCTTAAGTGACGACTGTAAGCGTTGTAGCTCTACTGAGGAGTGTACCTGTAGAGTCAAATAAAAATTCGGCTGCATTCTTTTTGTATTCAGATATTTGAGAGCATTTTGGTTATCGTCATAGGTCACGGAGATTAGGCTATTACGATGATCTTGAAGCAATCAGTGGAAGTTTAACGGATAACGAATGATTAATATTCAGAAGATGGTGTAAAAAAGGGTCCCATCGTACGAAACATCGCTACCATATTGCACTGCAAGCTATAGCTACAACCACAATTAGCTTGAAGGTCATCTTTGTTAAAGCTTGACATTGAAATGGTACCACCACTTACCTGTGCGCAAGACGTACGGCGTGATACAATGAATGAAAAGAGAAAAGAAAAAAATACATGTATTTAGTTAATTAAATTTGACAAGGATAAAAATACGGATGAAAAATTATCCTAAACTATACGACGATTTACTGCAGATTTTGTTGGAGAGGATTTAATCATTTGCGGGCAGCGAATCGTTAAACAACTTGCCAGGGGTGCAATTTGGAAGATTTTGTCTGTTATTTCAGCATCAGTTCTTTTGCGTTTTGCCAAGTCTTTATTGCCAAATGGAAGAAATTGAAAAGTGCGTTCGTTTGGGTAGTAGCTCTGTAGCTGATGAAGGATGCAATCATTTGTGGGCTATACCTACAGTTAAACATTGAGTGTAATGTCGTACACGGACAAGGGGTTTCGCAATCCAATTTGACCAAACGCAGCGAAGGTATCATTCGCCGGCGGTTCGGCATACGTGGGAAAGATCAACTGGAAACGGATCGTAAAATGGTAACCGTAGTGGGGTAGTGGATGCAGCCGACACAAATGTGGCCGGATCGATCGAAATTGTTTTTGTTGTCGAAAGGATGTTGTCGTGCGCATGGTCACAACAGTGCGTGGCGTTGACCAGAGCCAAGAGAAGAACATCCTCAGCTGAAGAATGGTGAAGGCCAGTTTGCCGTGCATGGGGGACATTCGGTGCGTTGCATCACACATGTGTCCGCTGGCGCATGGGAAATCAAAATATATCTAATTACATTTACAAAGTAACGGCAAACCTAGGTCTGGGTCGCATCGGTCCGATGGCACATGTGTGCGGTACGATCCGTTATGACACATCCATGGACGTTTGCCGTTTAGACAACTAAAAAAACAAGCTAAATGAGTTTTCCGTCATTGGGCGGGCGTTGGGTAATCGAAGATTTGCGTCTGGGTTGCAATTTCAGTAATAGAACGAATTGTTAATGACGATGATTGTTGATGAAGCTAACGATGCAACGCGTTGTGCCAAAAAATACCTGGGAATAGTTTCGAAACTATTTCGGAAACGCTTTGGTTTGTAGTGAGAAACGACAGACACTACAATAATGCTTCGTGTCGATGTATTTTGAACATTTGTATGGAATGGTACGCATGTTCGACTGCTTGCGAATGTTCATTTACCCCGTAATTGATTGCTCTATCTGACCGGAAAACCTACGGTTCAGTTGTCGAGTACACTTGTTCGGACGAGTCTGCTGACAAGGTCCAAGTGAATGTGGACGTTTGGAAAACATCGTTGATCCGGATATTGAACTGGTGTCTGGCGCCAAGAATGAGGAAGTCAGCAATTGCGATGGCGTTGCAAATTGAAAGTGTTTTGGTTTGCTGTTTCTCGCTGCTATTATGCTTTGTTTTGTTTGCTAGCCCACCCGATGCCAGGGCGCCAACGATGTGCCTACAGGCCTATCGTGGGACGCGAATGGAGCCAACTAACCGAGCGGAACGGTGCTCGAAATCGCCATCGTTGGCGCCCAAAGCTCTGACCCTTTGGGGAAAATTTGGATCGGTCAGATTGGACTGGTCACTTGCTGGGTGTTCTTCACGGTGGATTGATTTTCGAGTGGATTCTGGAGATCATTTGCCAGAGCTCGCTGATGTGCGTTGGGGCCGGGCGTCTCTGCAAGATCATGTTTCAGCCAGGCAGCCAGGGGGCTTAGCCAGAATCTCCCGATGCGCAAAACAGGACAGATCGATGCGACGAAGCCGGGTTCAATGATCCGGCAAATCTGTCGAAAGTAGATTTGACGACCATTCAACAGCGCCGGAGAATGCGTACCGGACAAAAAGCAAACTCACTAGTAGCAAGTAGAACGAACGAGAGTAAGCGTCATGTATGGATGATGCCCTTCGTTATTGTTTGGTGTGTCGATTTATACAAAACAAAAAATCGAAGTCGTCCTCGGTGAGATAGCTGTGTATCACTACGAAATATGTCGAACACACTGTGGGGTACTGACGCCGCGGTTGCCCTTGGGAGGGTGAAGTCGTGCGTCTTAACGAAAATAGTTTAAAATCCGCTTAATTTCACAGTGGATTATTGTATCGTCTCTTTCTCTCCAGATCGACTTCGCGAGGCTCTCCCAGATTCGGGAAACCCCGCGGGTGATCCCAGATCAGGACGGACTTTGCCGGATGGGATTTTAATGAGTGTGTTGTGGTACACAATTCGCCTCTCTTGATCAATGACTGTGTTCGTTATTCCAAACTCATTTAGATGCGATGTTTGAAAAAAAAAAACACGAGACATAATTTATTTCAAAATTAAATTAGTGAAGATTTTGACAATACACTTTGCATTGTTAGATTATCCCTTATACTATGAGTGAGTTATAAATGAGTTCATCATTAAGAACCTTTCACTAGTTTAGATAGCTTGTAGGGCATTCTAGAACTCAACAAGTTGCCAACAGTAGGAAATTTGTTAGAAGAACAATTGCTACCCAAAATTTATGTAAAAAAGTGTGTTATATAAATTTTAGATGATCGGTTTTTGTTTAATCTGTTTTGCCAATAAGCCATTTATTACTATCTAAATCCATGATAAGTCCAACTAAAGGTAGAATATTTATTCCTGTAAATCAAATTAAAGCAGAGTACGGTAAATCAAGACAGAATATTAATTCTAGTATTTATGGGAGGAAACATTGATTAGTTAATAAAACAATCGCTAGAGAAATTGCTGGACTGAATGATGATTTATACGACATATTGATTTATGATGTTTGATTGGTTCTCTCGATACAGCCGTTAACGAATGGAGATGAAAGGATGATTTCAAATTATAAAAACAGTTAAAAATCGTATTTCTTGGAAAAGAGTAAGGTTGGGAATGCTATGACAATTTAGCTAAGAAACCGGGACTTAAGACAGCCCAGTACAAGCAGATCGGGTATTAGTAGAGGAATTAGAACCATAGACAGAATTTAGGCACTCGTGTTTGAAAAACGAACGAGCTTCAAGCTTCGAAGTATGTTGGCGGAAATTGTATAGTGTGCTCCTACACACAAAAATATCATCTTCCGAACCATGGGTGGGAAGTTTGGTTTGGAGCGTTGATCCACCCGGTATTCTGCACGAAGAAGTCTTTGTTAGATTATTATCTCGAGCCGGTATTGGCGTGCCGGAGCCTACATTGTAGGTCCAGTTAAGGTCGTTAGCGAAATGAAACGGTACTGGTAGTTTTGAGCCCGGGTGACGTTGGATGAATGAATGATAAAATTATTGAATTATTTTAATGAACAGTGATTTATTAAGCTGAGCACCGTTCGTTTTCTGAGCGCTCGTTTGAGAAGGGACTGTATTTGATGTTAAAAAAAAGACTGTTGATATTACTGGTTTGCACTCTTCTATAGCCTTTAATTGATTTTCATACGTTCAATGTAGGAGTTTTTGTTGGCTATGGAAACTTTGGAGACACGGACATAGTTGTTACTTTTCATTAAAGATCTATTACAAATTTATATAGACCAAATCACATAAGTAGAAGGTAGTGCTATTTGATAATTAGCATAAACTTTTGTTGTTACATACGAATACTGCACACATTTGTTTGTTTTAAGTAGCTGATATATTCAATAGAGAAAAAATTATATAAATTCAAAAGTTTTTTTTTTAAGCAATACGGCCAGGCCGTTATTTCTTAAAATAAATAAATAAAAAATAAAAGTTTTTTTTTTGAAGAGCTACAGTGAGATCTCTTCTTTTGATGAGATTGCTTATATTTTTCGTATTATTTAACACAATGTTCTTTTTTGGTATATTCGTGATTTCTGTTTGAACACACTTCACCGCAAACGGTCCAAGTCCAAGCCAAGCCCTCGTCGTCGGAGCAACAGGCCGAGTCAAATTAGTGCCATGCCGTTGCTGTGACCGGGATATGAGGACGCTCGGTAGCGTCATGGCAGAAACTTAACGGTACATAGAATAAATTTATTGCTCATATACTACCACCTCGGGGACACGGGGCGATGCTTTCTTTGTTGCCCAGCTCCTGCCGCTTCCCTGAATGCACATGCCTTGCTAATGTTGCAACACGTCGGAGAGTAGGAAATAAATTGTCGTGATTCCATAACCGATTGTAATTAAATTTTATCCTCAGCCCCGCTTCGCTGACTGCTTCCGATCGTTGACGAATATAATGAACAGCGAGGCGAGGCTGTTTTCCTGTTTCCCGTCCCTATCACACGGTAAGCGATCGTCGTCTTGTATTATGATTATTATGGTCCCTGGTGAGCCATACCCGGCTTAATGTTTGTGGTCGCGGAAAAGTAAGCAAAAGATAGAGCGTATCTTTACTGTAAACCAATCGGTAAAGCCTAGCTCATCCCCGGTAGTCCGCTGCGACTGGTGACATAGGTAGCGCCCGACGCTAGCACACCTAGCACACCATCGCTGATATCTGCTCCTGTTTTTACCGAGTGTCACCGCCAGTGCAAGAACTCTATCGAGATTGCCGGTTCGATTCGGTTCGATTCGATGCGGTTCCCGATTCGAGCTGCACAGTAACGTTAGCGGCTAACGTGGCTAGCGTCTCCTAGCGGATAGAAGCCTGTTGAGTGAACAGAACCATCCATGAGTATCTATGCTCTCTACTGACACTGCCCGGGACCTGATGCTCTCGAGTGCATTCTTGTGCCGTTAGCACGCTTCGGGATGAGAACGGTTTTGGTTCCTCTTGATGGCTTCGTTTAGCGTAGGCTCCTTTCGGCTTGTCTCCGTTTCATCAGTTTCATGACCCAATTGCTTTATCTAGCGGTAAGTGAAAAGTAACCCCTATTTCCATAGCAAACTTCCTAGCAACCGAAACGAACGCACAGAACCTCGGTGGAACGTGCAACGGTCGTCAAGACCTGGGTTCATTCTGCCGGACTCCTGGCTACCGGCCGGGCCTGCGATGGTTTATACATTCTTTGCCCCTTTCCATCTCCCCAGGACTGGGTCAATTGAAAACGGTTTGCTCGATAATTGCTCATTTGGACATCTCACTTAAGCGTCGCAACTTTGTTGTATGTAGTTTCGGTATAGGTAATACGCGTTGCCAGCGAACCAGCGTGGCTCATCGGAGCTCAGATCGATAGCTTTGATGGTCGGAATGCCCTTTTTCGTCGTCTTTGTCGTGTCGAGCACGACGCAGCACCTTCACCGGCCGACGCCGAAGATCTCCCAGGTTTCTCACGCCATGCACGCCGCAACGGCTACGAAGCTCATCTGCTTCCGCTAGGTGTATGGGGCAGTTTTTGATGGCAATTGGTGGGTTTAGTTGAATTCTAGCGGTGTTTTAACGAGCCTGGTACACGAGAGATGAAAAGAAGATTCGGGAAGCATCTTGAGGTAATTGGATGAGTATGTTGTTTAGGTCCGTATTGCCCATGGCACGGATGGCGATTTGAGAGTTGACACACGCGAGCCAACGGGTGGAATTTGGTGCTGCCACACTGCACCTTGGACGATTGCTCTTCCGCTGATTAAATGAGCGATTATCGCACCGGTAGTGTTTTGGGACTTTTGGGACACCGGGCTTTGCTTGCCCGGCCTTTGAGTAAATCCAACGGATTGCATAATTGGTCATTTCCAACAGTGTCCGGTGTAAGTAGCTTAATTTGTATGGATATGTATGCACCGCGAATAGATTGTTCAAACATCTTGCGTGATTATTTAATTACTTTCGTAACGGAAAGCTACAAGGGCGAACAACAGTTGTTCATTGACAAGCAGATTATCAATCGTAAGGTGGGTAAATTCCACATCTGATTTGTCTCTCCATCCTTTGAGTGTGTGTGTCGCATCTGTTGCTAATTTTCTATTCTTCTACTCACACTGTGTTGACTTTTGGTGGATTATTTTCACTAAGGCTTCTGCGTACCGTCAAGATGAAGATCCATCGAAGCGAGGTGTGAATTTCAACTGCCTCGCGCGTTGGGCCGGTCATGCTTGAACGCGTATGAAGAAGAAGCCTTCGTTACAGTAAGATCATACCCAAATCGTACACGAGTCTACTGCGGCCTCTGTCGTAAAACGGAATGGTACAGCCAATATGCATTTTTGCAATATGCTAGGTGTAGGGATTTGCTAACGGAGTGCGAAATTTAGCAGCAATGTTGTCTTGCAAACGAAATTGCACAACATATTCGATATGATGCAGCTACCAGCGCCACGCACAGGTGGTGCGAACGATGGACAATTAAAGTCGCTTGCTGTTGTACAAAAGTACCACGCGAAAGCCGCGACATTTCACGAGACTTTTATATATTTTCGTCAGTCCAGTAAATAAAAGGTGCCTTTCTCTTCGTTACATCACGAAACCATGTTGGCAACGTTTGGGGAAGAGTGCAAAATAGTCATCTTCATCGCCTTTCCTGTTCTGAAAGTGAGGATGGGCTGGTGGTGCACGTTCGTTTAACGTGCGGTTGTTTTGACAACCACGCGGGTAGTGGTGGATTTTGATGAAGGCTACGGTTTTCAACAAGCAACCGCACCGAGTTTAGCATCTATAGCTATATTTTCTGGTTAACGCATTGCTTTGCTATTCGCTTCCTCGTTCGCAACCAGACGATGGACTCGTCTTTTCATCTTCATTCAACACCGATGCTTGGGTTAGGAGCGATGCTGCATACCGGATAAGCGGAAAAGTCATCCAAAAATTGGATCATCACTGAACATGGACCACTTCGTAAGACGGGAAGAGAGCACACTATGTCGCTGTTTTATTGTGACCCCATGTGCCCATACGAACCCGCGCACCCGACATCACGTTACACCTTTCTTTTGGCTTGGTTTCCCCAGCACGCGAACCAGCCGAGACCGAATTCGCAAGCCTTGAAGCTACGGCGATAACAACATTCACCTAGTGACGATCAGTCGCTCAGCCGCTGGGAGATGAGCACGATACTAATTAACATTTTGAGAAAAAAGTGAGAAGGGAAAAACCCCCGGAAGACGGTAAAAAGTGGCAGCAGAAATGCAACAGACAAAACAAAAAAGGGGAAGTGAGCTGATCGCGCTTCGAGGGAACGCGATTGCAAATGCTAGGCGGGTGTCAGCTTTCGTGTGCAGGTCTGCGATGGCAAGGTTTCGATAAACAATGCGGAAAGGGTGAACCATTAGTACGTAGATCAAATCAAGATTATACGTAAGGCAAGCAAGTGCCAGCAAGTTGGTGCTCCATTGAGATCGTTTGTGGGGCATTGCAGTGCGTTTACATCATCAATAGTGCGCGAGTTAGTGCACGAATTGTTACGTTTCTTGGCATAATTTTTACATACTACACCGAATCTGCCCAGCATCGGTGTACCTGATTTAAAAACCACCTTTTTTGTTTTGATCTGATTAATATACGTTATTCGACGATTTAACACTTTAATATCGATCGGAATTTTATATTAATTTAATATTACTTTTACGCAGGAAAATAACGTTGTCATGATTTTTAATAAAAATCATGTTCCTACAAATAATGATTTTGGTTATGTGTGTCTGAGAATGGTATCGATTTTTTATTAGGTTATTTTATATTTGTTACATCTTGAACTTATGACTAATGTTTAAATCACCAGTTATATTTTCGATTCGACCATTTTTTGGAAGCTTTTAAAATATTAAAACAATTGTTTAAATTGAACAGGAAAATAAGTTAATTAAAAATAAATGAAAAGCATTGCTTTAATGTTAGCAAAATAACGAATAATTGAGTCAATATCCATCATTTTCATACAAAATTGTTGCCCAATTACTTTTTCTCGCAGTTATCTAAATCTACTTATTTATCAACAATATTAATCGTAATCGATAAATAATCGAATAAAGATATTTAATGACTTTTTTTTTTGGTAAAACGATTAGGTACATATAGCCTAGATTTTATGTGGACTTTGAAGCTGGATGAAGAGTCAGCTTCAGATGCTCATTGGGAGAGATGAACTCCGTAGGCGAGATGAACTCCGTAACAAAGCCACAGTAAAACTGCCAAAGATCGAGCTATTTAGAGAGCAAGGGCGAACAAGGCAGCCAATAAATTGTTTCACTGAATGCAACGCGCTAGCAATTCCCCGGCGTTGCGTTTGGGCGTTCGGCTGCCCGTGCGGTGCGGTGAATGGAATGCTAATTAAAATAGCTAAGATCGCGTGTCTAGAATGGGCGCTGGTTGAAATGCAAGCCAGGAGAAGGATGATCTGTTGAGCGCGCTTTCTAAGCACGGCCCAGTGTGTGTGCGCGCCAGTGAGTGCGTTTTATTTTCCTGTGGCATCGTGCCACCGTCTCGGTTGAGCCTCTGCTCATTTGGCAAAATAAAAAGTCTCACGTGGTATGAATCGTGGCACTGCAACCGAAAGAATCCAATCTACACCCGTGGTAAGAGAGATGCGAAGCAATTAATTAGCTGGTACGATATCACTTTATCTGCAGTTAGGCGTAATGATGCGTAATTTTCGTATAGGTTTTGCGAGTTTATGTAAAGCCAGGGTGAAAAATCAGCCGGAATAAGGAAAAGATTATAATTAACCGAATGGGTGACTTGTGGCAACCACCCGTGGGTTCGTATGGTAGGCTGGCCAGCCCAGACGGAGCATCGTCGTGTGAACGAATAGTCCGAGTTTAATTACGTGAAATGACGATGCAACGGTTACTTTTTTTTATTGCGCCACGCGGCATCTTCCAGTTGCACCTCGGGGCAGCAATCATTTGCATGGACGCGGAGTCGTTGTCTGGTCGGGAGCAAAACAATTAGCCACGATAACCATCAAGCCAGGTAGTTTGATGGTGAGATTAGGGCATGTATCCGAATGATAATTTTTAATGACACAGAAGACGAGCTCATTGTTTGGCTAGCCGTATGAGATTAGATTAATTAGTTTAGGAACGGTTTGGTGGACGTGAGGGCTCGAGAAGAGTGGAAGAGCTTCAACATGTAATTACCACATTCTGGCTAAGAAAATCGCACGCACCTTCTCCAAAATGGCAAGTCGGTCCGACTACGTTCCATAACCGAGCCGAACCGTTACCAAAACCGGGAACCGGTTATGAAGCGGCTCCCGATGTTGGTGTGTGCGTATCTTTCTTTGACCGGTTCGAATCGACACTTTCGCTGGCTAAACCTGCTTCTTCGTCCAAAAATTCCTACCGGCGATCCCAAGTCCCGCCGAGTTGGATCGAGAAAAACGCGGAAAGAAAAAAGAGTTCCCCAAAAACTCGAAACATACGGTGGAACCGGAATCGTATCCACCTAAGAAACGATTTGATGTTTCCCTTTGGCATGTGGGCAGTCGTTTGTGTGAAATAACCGCAAACTGTACAGATTATACAACCTGGAAGTGATTCCTCAGGAAAGCATGAAAATGCATCCTGCTCCCGAGAAAAAGGCCCTTTATTGGGGAAAAAAACTAATCCATAACGAAGTGATCACTGCAGATTGATCGATTGGACATGATCACAACACTTTTCCATCTGATCTTTCTCTCCCTTCTTCTTCTCTCTCTCTCTCTCTCTCTCTCTCTTTGTCTTTCTCTTCGCGTATAAGTATTCGCTAAGCCATAGCGATCAACCGATGGGACGCAGACGTCTTCTGCAAGGCAACATCGGTCGATGTGCATAACAGTGCGGCAAGTGGTAAATGAAAAAATAAAAACTTTTACTTTCAGGTTTCCGTAAAGCTGTTTTGTTTTTACACTTTTATTATATGCTCGATCAAGGCTCTGGTTTGGCGGGAACGGGAAGAAAACAACAACATCAATCTTTTCAACTAGTTCGCAGCAGTCCTACCACATGGAACGCCTGAACGGTGGATCGAACGATCAGAGTGATGAAGCCACTAGCTAACTAATCGCTAAACGTTGCAATTATTGTACGAAACATCCAGGCTCTCACCCTCTGGGAGCGTTGTGGTGCATTTTCGTTTTCGTAGCCGGAATGCATCACGATACAGGGAGATTAATTTGTATTTAAAACTACGGCTGTAGGTAAGCCTGCAAGTGAGCGTTTTGTTTATAAATACACTTCAGTTCTGCCTCGTACACTTAAGATGCTGGATTTTGGTTTCTACGAAGTCACATTGGATGAACATTTGCGACCAGGAAAAGATTAGTGCAAAGATTGCTAAAGAAACTGCAGCTTGCGGCTTCATATATGCATATATGCTCGTGACTTACACCGGCACCTGAATGACGTTATAATGTCTTATCCAACCGGTTAATAAGCACGGAATGAGGAAGCAACACACTTATATATACACACACACATACACACACAAACGCTATTGGAGAATGCACCCTGAGCACCGGAAATGTACGGTGGGCCAGAGTGGAGAGGGAAGTAATTGTGTCTGTCAGCGACCACCAAAGTAAATGGCGTCGTATCGCGGAAGGATCAAACGCGAGAGAATCAAGTTGGTGGAAATGAAACGTTTACTTTTACCTTATCGCCTCGGAATGGGGTAGGCTCGGTATTTATTATTTACTCGTATTTAGTGTTTTGTTTGTTTCAAAAGTTATTATTTAAATTTAAATAAAACAGTCCTGTGTCTTCCGTACAAATCTTCGGTGCTTGTTCTGCAAAACACGAGAAGAAAAACTAATGATCTCAAAGCAGGAAAACCCAGGAACTCCCAACTCGCTGGCTAAATGTGGAAGATTCATTTTTGTGGATACTCTTCAACGAAATCGAAAGCAAAGCGATAATCAGACTTCCGCCCAAGATGCAGCAGCTAATTTCACTTTTTCTCATTAATTTATACAAAATTTCCCTCGATTTTTCGCGCGTTCGATACTGCACGAGCTGGTATAAACTGTCGGTAATGGTTTGGCTCGAGCTAGTAACTACCGTTTGCGAGAGTTTTCTCGCTACGATGGGAGCCCCCGATTGTGTGTAAATTTCGAGGAATCTGTTCGGCCATCTTACACGCCCGCCATCAGACCGCCAATTATCACTCGATTTCGATGTTCTTCTTCATGTGGCCAACCAAGGATGGGGAAATAAAAGCAGCGCGAAGAAGAAAAACGCCAGTGCTAACCCACCGAGCTGAAGCGTAGCGTGCGTAGGCAAAATCGAATAATTCGTTCACTTGATCGAGTTTTACTATGTTTTTCGGGCTGCGGTGCGTTGGCAATAAGAGAGTTTCGTTTTTTTTTCTCCCATTTCTAGTGTTTTGGTTGACTGAGTTGATGGGTGTTGGCAATTTTTTGTTTCTTCTCCCTCATCTCCCCAACCCGGCAGACGATTGAGAGAAATCCAGGTTATGGTTGTAAATTAAACAATTGGGCAGAAACTATCGCCACGGGCCAGAGTAAAAAACTAACCTTCTCCAAGGTACAATATAAAAATGATCCACGCGCCTTATTCCAGCGCCAGCCAGCCGGTTTGGTTTGATTCGAGCATCGCATCGGCGGCACAAACACATTTCACCTGCCGCACATGATGGATACAGAAAACAAGAGCCATTAGCATGTTGTAGCTGGTCAGTGAGGCATTGCAGAATCGTATGACTGATGTGCTGTTGGGATTGTTGTACCGTTTTCACTCCATCTGTGTCCAGTCGTTCACATGCAAACGTACGGACGGGAGCGTCCACGTGAGCGAAGGCTTTTGAACGAGCTTCCGCGGCATGCGCGATCGATCGGATCGGATGCTTTGGGCCGTGAAAGTAAAAGTTGTTTGCTTTTGGGCCATTCGTCTGCCTCCGTCTTGCTCATTCGCTTTCCCGGCCGAGGTGGCTGCTCTTGCAGTGCCTGGGAGCTCCAGGAGGGCATTCCTCGCAGGCGAATTGTTTTCCGATGATGGGATGAATTTGAGGTATTTTTTATTCCTTCTTCTGTATACACTCTCGGTGCCTGTTACAGTACGGACTGCCCGCAAGGCTTGAACGATGGCAATTATCGATCGAAACGATCGTAGAAGGTGCCCTTGACAGAACGTTTGGAGCTTGTGATGGTAAGGCTTACAAGGGACAATCGAGGGCAGGGCTGGTGTGACCGGACAGGAACACAACGATTATGGATGGTCAGTTCGTTCAATAAGCATATCGTTTAGGGCCTCGGATTTTCACACAAATCGCCCAATCGGAAATGGCCGCCAAATTCGTGGGAAGCAAGCGTTTGATGGCACGAATGCCGGCAAGGTAAGGGCTCTTTGCGTGGGATTGGAACAGTTCAGCAGACGTAGAACAAATCAGCTAACAGAGATATTGTAATCTGATTTACCATCGCAAAACTCATCAACATAAAAGCCCCAGAACGTGAATATTGTTTAATATTTGAAAGTTGTTTGTCTTGAATTTTGTTTACTTCATTTATTGTTGAAATTTTTTTTTTTTCGTTAATAGATTATTAATCGCAATTGTGACAAATGAAAGAGATACCTTTAAAAATATATACATATATACATAGCATAGAATGTCGAGACGAAAATGAAATCTATTATGTGACAAACAAACGCACACATCAATTTGCTTCCATGGGATATGACTTCACCTTTTAGAGTACACACCAAAACACGATATTTGCTAGCTCTTGAAACCAACGTTCCAATGGCCCCCGGATGCCATTTGGATAAAAAAAAATACTCAGGCCCACACATACACACTAACTACCAAATGTCACACACGCACCCAAAGCCATGCATGGTTTGCCTATCGTTTGTTCCATAGGCGGCCGACAGGTTGACAGGTTCGTCGCTTGATGTCACTGTGGAATCTTTCGTTTGCATGATTTGCGTATAATTTCGCGTCTGACGCACTAACATCGTGACGGGAGTCGTAGAAGTGGTCACGTTTGATCAGTAAATTAAAGAGACGCGCACGGTGTGGAGAAGCTTCGGCGAAACACTCGAGCCGGCTCAGCTTGTGATCATAATTTACGGTTTTATTGACCAACACGCACCATAAGCGTTCGTAAAATGGATGGAAGGTTGTGGAAGAGACGATTCTTCTTGCGATTGGCTATAGAATGGGATGGTACGGAATGGAATGTGTTACTAGCTATAGGATGAGAGATGAGTATCACCAAATTATCGGTCTTCGTCTTGGCGGAATGCACTGGCTCGATACGGTTAATGAACAGATAATGGGTATTTTTATGGTGGTAGCAATCGGTTTATAGCTGATCACCGTGTTGTATCACCATGGAGTCACTGGCGACTACCCGACAGTAGAACTCTTTGTCGTATGCTATCCAAATTGGGAAAATATTGACACGCTCCTGACAATTGCAAACTCGCAAACTAACAGCAAATGTGGAGAGGATCGTCGGGTATATGGTTAGGAGATGCTAAGTGAATTATCAGTATTTAGCTGTACCTTGTGAATGCGCACGAGCCACAGACGGGAATTTGAGTTGCGAAAAAGATCCATCGTCTGAGTGGATGTTTGTGTACCCGAGACGTTTCGAGCCATCGTGGAGAGTAAACATGAGCTTTATTGGGTTATATTTTTAGACGGTAAACCATTCACACTTGAATGCAGTTTTTATATTTTTAAAAATAGTCATTGAAGGGCTGTAATTCGATGGACTGGAAAGTAAGCCGAATGACAACAACGTACCCTTGCACTGCCAACATGCTAATCATACGATCACGACTAGCAACACAAAACACATTAGGGTCAGCGGAACAACTCCTGTTTCTCTTGTTAGCTAGGTGGAATCTTATCGTCGTATTTATCTGCGTAAATTCAAGGGCTGTTCACGAAATTTGGGCTAACTCGCACGCGTACGGCATAAACAGAGCACATGGGCTCGTGCCAATGGAGCTATGTGAACGCGGGCCGAACTGTAAATAGGGCTACGCAGATACGGTGCCCCGAGGCACCGGAGGACCACCGGTAAAACGTGCATTGAAATCAGATCGCACGGATGAGAAGCAAAAAAAAACCTCAGCACCGGTTCATTCGTATGCATCCCGCGTGCTCAGCCCGGTCATTCGCGAATGCGAGGGGAATTGGAATGGGAACGGTAGTGTCAAGTGCACGGTGCTGCACCAGAACCGAGGGATATGCTGTACGCACTTTACCATTCTGCTAGGATTCAGGGAAATAGCTATAGGAAAGGACGGGGACGGGCCGATGCGGCTTACCTTCGCGTTTGTCTGGGTATCGATTGGGTCCAGCAAACTGGAACATGATTGAAATGTTGATAATTCCTGCCCATAGCGCCGGTCGACGGAGGACCGCCCGTGATACCGACGGATCCGGTCGCATTCTGCTGCGAATGGCCAGAAGCGGCACCGGCACTGGCGGTACCGGCGGTCGACGAATGGGGCGATGCGCCGGAAGCCATGGCCGCCGCACTTAATCCGTATTGTGGTGGTAATGAGTATAAATTGTTGCGATTGCTGCTACCACCAACACCGGCTGAAGCTGGTCCACCGCCGATGCCGACGCTCGATGCAACCGAGGTCGGTATGTAGCTGAGATGGTGGTGCATCGAATGCTGCTGCGTCTGGTGGTGAAGATGATGGTGATGCAAGGGATGATGATGATGGTGGTGTGACAGCGGATGTAGCGGGTGGTGCGGAAGCTGATGTTGTTGCTGCTGATGATGTTGCTGCAGCTGTTGCTGCTGCTGGTGCTGCTGCTGCTGCTGTTGGTTATGCTGTTGGTGAAGATGGTGATAGTGTCCGGTCATTGGCGCCGGTGCGTGACAGTATTTGTAGATGTTGTTCGTCGACAGGGACGCCAATCGGTATTGGTTCAGCGAGGAGGGAGGCTGTGCGGACTGGTGGTGCCGTGGATCAACGGTAACGCGCACAAATCGCCCAGCTAGGACATCATGTCCCGTTTGAGCACTAGGCGCCGCTACGCTGGCCGGTCCAGACGCCGCCAAATCGAGATGCAGGTTCACCGTACTGCCCGGATCTAGGCTCAGATTGTAGAGACTGCTGGGGCCATGCGACGCGCCGGTTGCACGATTGACACTGTCGACCGATGCGGATCGCTTCTGGTAGTAGTAGGAACCGATCGGTGGCGGAGGTGCCCTTGTCTTTATCCGTCGGTAGCGAATCTGTTGCCCTCCTGTGGTGATAGCCGCCTTCGGTAGCCCTGTCGGTGGGCGTCCAAGGCTGGTTTTCTCGAGTTTGGTACGCAGTTCCTTCTCAATTTCACCCTCTAGACAGATAATGCTTTCCGGCCCGCTATCCTTCGTAGACACGGAGGATGTGGAGTCCTGCGAAGTGCCAGGTGATGCTCGGCGAGCGATTTGTGTATGCTGTACTCCATCTCGATCGGTTCGCTGGAGTACGTCGAATGCCGGTGTGGTTTGGGCCGTTGCTAGCTCCGAGTCAGTGGAGATACGATCCGGGTCACTCTCGAAACCTTCGTCTAAGGATCGCGTCGGACTTAGGATCGGTTTCGAACGGACTTCCGTCTTAGCGTCCATTTTGATAAAATTCACACTCCCGGAAACGGGAACACACGCAATTGATGTACTGGTCTAGCTAGCTGGCTACTTTGCACGTTCCGTGTCACTGCAAAAGCCGGGTTTAATCATTGTTAAACTAGTTGATAATCGCAGTGAACGAAACACCAATAAAGCTTCCGACCGAAAACGGTACGTTCCACTTTTCACTTTTGTCACTTTTGTGCACTTAATTTACAGACATCAGCACTATTTTCAAACGATTTTTTATAGATTATAGAATAGATTATAGCAATTCGTAAGACTTCCGTTAAACGCTTGCAATTCTTTCGCAAGCAGAAGAGCTGGCAGAAAACGCTCTGGGGCAAAAACAAAACAAAATCACACACTTTCACGAGCACCGAACCATTTCACGTTCGCTTAGTACGCACGGGAGCACCATGGGGCCCAATTTGCACATCTGATCGTCACCACTTTCCATAAAACATCACTTTCACGCAGCGTCTCTACGAAAAAAACGCGACCGGTGGCCTGAGGCAACTGTGTTTGTGCTGAAGTGAGTGTGTGTGTGTATGTCGTTCGTTCTGCAAGAGACGCGTGATTCGAAGCGCGATCGTACGCGAAACACCGTGAACGGTGCAGGATTTAGAGTCGCGATGCTCACTGTCGAGCAGCTGGAAGAAAACTATGCTCACTATGCTACACCATGCCAGCCAGCGCGTGCATTCACTTGACGCATCGTACCACTCCGCAGCCGCAGGAGAGTACACCCGTCGCCCTGAGAGTAAGCGGGAACTGTTACACTAATAAGAGTATTGTGGGTCATTTTTCCCAAGGTGGAATTTAAACATAAATTGTATATAATGGAAAAATTACGTCTCATTAGATTTGTTGTGAAAAGTTATAGCAACAAATAAACACTGTTTGTGCATAAATTTAAATGTTCACGTTTTTAATACTTTAAATTATTTTGCTTATAGTTATATTATAGTGTATTATTAGTGTTGGCTTTTAAGGTTATGTTTTATTTAAAGAAAATGTCAATATATGTATATATATGTTTTTGTTGGTAATGTTTTTGTTGTTATGTACATATATGTTGTTGTTTTTGTTAGCATGCAAGAGAACTTTGGGAATAAAATTTTAATTTCAATATTAATTATCGATTTCATAACATTAAAACTTAATTTAAACATAAAACAACAATAATTACAATCATTTACATTGATGAGAAAATATCATTACACAAGATATAAAAAAAATATAAAACAAACATGTTTATTGAATAAAAAGAAAGACATTAAGATCAATATTTTACCATGCTTAGCCCAACATAAAAAATACAGACAATATTTAAGGACGTCTAAAGCAATTATGTAATTGTTGTAACTAAGAACAAACAAACAAATAACGTTAATAATAAAGGTAAAAGCTTTTGAAATCATCCCTGAGTGAAAAACGCCATTTTAGTTGCCAAATTTCGAAGAATAAATTTGAATTTTTACCTAAATCAAAACGAATCATAAAACATTTTATGAATCATCTGTCAATCCAAATAAATCATTGAAGCCAGCACGATTGCAACGAATGCGAACATCGCTTACTAGGGTCAAAATAACCCTAACTAGTCTTCAAACGAGTAAACACAACGGATGAATACTAGTGTTGGCAGAGGAAGAGTTTTTAAAGCACCGCATCCGCGGAATGTTGGAATGGGAGAAATTGAGCATGAGAGAAGGCAAAGAGAACGAGAGACGAAACATTTGTACGGAAAAGAATGCTTATCACGCGCGTTATACGTGGAGTAAAAGAGCGAGAGGTGTTTCAGATGCTGGCGAAGATAGAAAGCTCGTTGAAAAGTGGAAAACTGAGTGGAAGTGTAGAATTGAAAGATAAGCATGAATGGTGGCTGCCGTGTTTTGGGTTTGTACGAAGGAAGGTGGCCTTTTGATTCGATCAGTCGCGTTGAAAGCGTATGAATGGAAGTGCTGGATGTAGAGGAGATAGCTGTGAGTTCTGGAAGACTGGTTGGGCGTGTTTGCATAATGGTTATGACATATGTTTAAAAATAAATGTAACCACAATTTAAATCTGCTTGCTTGGTAATGTTGATGACCAGTGATGTTTTGAGCTCGTCATCACGCATTGGTTTAGCTTTCATAAACAACACTTTGTCAACGGTTCAAACATATTTTTCGAATCGCGTTGAAACGATGCTAAACCGGAAAACTTGTTGGCTATCTATGAAGGGGGCAGGAATGTTAGATGAAACAGGATTTTCGCACATGCAACCGGATCCTCATCAGCAATGCAGCACCATCGAGACGTTTTACTGAAACCATGTGCGTTAGGAAAACGAAACGCTCACAATTCCCAAATTTGAATATTCATTGGACATGGCGCATCGCCGCTACGGACAAGCACAGCTCTTGATTCCTTTTGACATTGGGTTACGCTTTAGATGCGATACACCAGCACGAAATTCGATGGCGTGCTGGTGACAAACCTTGATTTGCAGAGCGCCCGTACCGATCATGAGGAAGTATAAGCTGCTGCTTTTATCTGTTTGCAGGAAGGAAACCCACGAAATTAAAATACTCTCACCTATCAGCTAACACCCTCACCTACGACCCCACTAGAACGTAAGGGCAAATCATGACAACGAAACGTCGCTGTCGCACTCACGTTCGTGAACGTGCTATTGTACTGTGGGTGTGATGACTTTCGATTACTCAGCCCATACAAACGGTCAATGGATGTGATCAAAAATCGAGGAAATTGATTTTTTCACCCTGCGAAGACGTGAGAAAACAGAATGAAGAATGAAGAAAACCGAAATCATCCACGAGGGAAATGAGTTTTGATGGTCAACTAACCAGAAAGGAAAAGTGCATGAAACTGAAAGTGGAGGCGTTAATTTGGGCATGATGCTGCGTTCTTGTGTGTTGGCAAATGGATCTAGATATGGTTCAGAGTGGAGCGACAATAAGATTTCGAATTTATGGAACATTTCATATACAATATTCCCTCTCATATCGCGTTTTTAGACAAATAATTTTGTGACCACAAAACGTGTTTGAAACCATAAGCGAAATTGAGCTCTGTTTCCCAACTGTTTCGTCTAACTCTGAGAGATAGATTTTGTGCAGTTTCGTTTACAATCCTAGTGGTTCTAATTAAAACGATTGAATAGGAAGGTGCAGATGAAACCGAATAGTTTGAGCGGTTTACTAGATTTCTCTCGATTTTCGACTTAATTTATTTCATCACTTTCCACAGTTGATGTATTTGTTCACATAGTATAGGCGATATGACCATAACCCCAAGTCGAAAGTTGGTGGCGACACAACCATAGAAACGTCAAAGCAGCCTACGATCTGTTGGTGTTGGTTTTTCGTCGCCCGGCAGGTAGTTTTTGGGGTGGTAAACTATTTGATTTCCACCACATTTTCCCACACACCGTCGGTAGATTTTCCCGTACGCGTCGCGCTCACAGGAGTTGAACATTCAATTAGGCAGACTGTTTACAAGCCCTGTAGTTGCCGTTAATAAATCATACAAACAATATCACAGCTTTCGTTGGTTTCGGTTTTCTTGGGGCAGTAATTTTCTTCTGTTCGTTGGACACATGTTTACCTTGCTATTACTTTGACTGTTGGACGGATGTATTGCGATGGTCGGAAACACATTCCACAACAGAAAATTGAATTCTGGCCATACGGCCACGAGGAAGGTGGAAGAAATTATATGTATCTTATGAATTTGCCCCTGATCAATAACGGCACACCGCTCATAATTTCTTTTCACAAAAGCCACCTGCTGAGAACTGTGGAATTTGTTACACATCAAACGCGATCCGCAGGAATCACTCTCCCTTTTCATGCACAGGATGCACCGCTGGATATCGTACGAAGTTGTCAAGATCGTGCAAGGTTGCGAATATGTTGCTTTCCCCCTTCCCCGGACGGAATCCCACGGCAAGAGAGCCCGGTGGCATGCTATCACCGTCCGCGCGATTGCCGCGATGAGTAATGAGGGAAATGGTTTTTAATGGCATACAGGCAGAGTCTGCTTCCTCTCGGTCGGTTCGTTTCTACCGCAGTGGTGCCGTTTATTCCGCGAACGGACGCATGCAAACTTTCTTTAGATTCGTAGCTTTTTTGCCCGTTCGTCGGGTCCATCTTGTCCATCGTGTTGCCAGGTTGTCTTCAAATTTTGCTTCGCCACAATCGCGAGGGTACGACCGGGGCAACGATGCGCCACAACGAAATGTCAAGACAACCGGGTACGTGCACGACCGACTCGCCAAACCGCCGGCATCGGTGACGCTGCCTGTTCAGGAAGTGACATTTAGCGGATGGAGCTTCGGGGTACGTACATGAGGATGAGTCCTGTGGGAAGTTATGCCGATCATCGTTGGGCGGCAAATGAAATATAACAAATTCTCAGATACACGTCTGATGAGCAGATTTATTTATTTTTCTTCCACCGCGTGCTATTTCGGTGTTTTAGATTTCGTTGCAAGCATTTCATACTTTAGCTATGAAGGGTAGTTTTATCATCCATCTTTGACTGTCTCTATCATCCTCTTTGACTGATTAAATGAACGGATGGCTGTACTTTCTCTTAAATCAAAGCAGTAAAGTGACTTCATTATGGTGAGTTTGAACGCTATAGCTGCGGTCAAACTCTCACTTGGGCTGGTGCCACCGAAATTGACAGATAATGTTTGGAAGAAGCTGTTCAAATATAAGCAAGCATGTGGATACAGCAGTGCAAGAAATGGATGCTTATGAATGTTTCATGCCTATGCCGAGAAGGAATTTCTACCATTTCTAGGCAAGCTGTGCTAGGCAAGTCATCGTTTGTTGGGAAAGAAAAAAGTAATAGTTTCAGAAGCGGTCCCGCTGCTTCTGCCACCCTGCAGACAATGGAAAGAAAGCCCCAAACCGAAGAAGTGAATTAAGTAAACATCGGCAACACACTTTGGCAAAAGGTTTCACTTGCGTTCTGTCAATATGCATTCGTTTCACATAGGGCGTTTCAACCGAGAAAATGGTGATGGTATCGAATGTTTGAAAGTGTGTGTTTGGTTGAGTTTTTGTCTACTTTAAGTAAATACTTTCGGAAAGGTAAACTGTAAAGTGTTTAGCGACAACAGTTCTATCACCACAGTCATTATGCGACAGACGATAGCAGCTTGGTGATTAAGAAAATGATATATACTGGGCTTGCAGTCAGGAAGTCTATAAATGGTGCGTGCTCGCATCTGGTTTGACCGTTCCGTATGTTGCCCTTTTCCAGTGCGCCGTTCTTTATCCTGCTGTTTGCAATCCTAACTCTGTATCGTGACAGCCCGGGAGCATTTGCCTGATATGCAACATTGTCCTTGAAAGAGTTCGTATCAACCTTCAGCAACGCACGGCTAGTGGAACTTGTCCTGAAAGTTCCACGGCTGAACCCGCTGCTGGATGGCTCACTGCACTACAATCTTTGAAAGTCCTACAGTTGAGAGCGGCCCAATCGCTGGTAGCAAAAAGTGGTCTGGTGGGTGCCTCCGCGACAAATTAACATAAATTCAACGTCACAGAACTAGCCGCGAATGGTAAGTATGCAGTTCAGTAGTGTGAGTGAGTAAAACATAAAGCTGATACACGAGTGTGAGTTTACACTGATGATATCGAACATATGCTTTACTCATGCTGCTATGTTGATCTAGATAAGCGCCCAAGAATGGTGATTAATTTATTCTCTGTTAATTGTAATTAATAATAAAAAGTAATGTGCGCGAAATCGATGCTATTTTTAATTTATGCATTTTGTTATCAGTTTTGCATTCCTTCGTTTCACTAAACAAAACAAGATAAATATTGATAACTGGACTGGATTCGTAATGTAAATGGATATTTTATAATAATATCATATTATACATCATAATTTAAATTTTTACAGGAAGGTATCCCGGCGAAAGTGGCTCCAGTATATATTTTATCCAGTATATTATAAAGTATCCAGCATATTTTTATTTTTTTATTTAAAAGTTACATTACAATTACGCTAAAACTGCTTGACAAATTTTGCCTGCTCTTTAAGGGCTCAAAACCTCCCGTGGTCCCCGCAAACGAATCGTAAAGTATCCTTCTACTGACATAATAACCGATGGTTGGTGAATTTAATGCGCTGCATAATAGTTATGACACAGCACAACTCATAGAAATACCTTCATAGTCGTTCAAAACAATGCATTGTTTCCATCTATTTAGGCAAAGTATATGTCTCAGAAGCGTATGTTTGTACTAGGACTGTAAACGTTTTATGTTGTTTCGGTTTTGACCAGATCTACTGAGTGGAAAATATTCTTCAGGCCTTATTACGCCTGGTCTATCGACCAGTCTGTGTCTAGACATAGTCCAACACAAATGATTTTGAGACATGATGTTTCAAACAGTCAAAATTATATCACTGTTTTTTTTAAGCACGTTATCATGTAACGTTTTAGCGATCTTCTTTTACGACTCTAGCGGTAACGAATCCACATTCGGGCGATGCTGGTAAATGGTCCATAACTCTCTGCCCGCTGATCATTAGCCCTTCTTCCTTCGCACGTGCGCGCTTTAACGTCGTCGCCGTTTAACCTGTGGCTAGCACATTTTGCTTCTAAAAATTATTAACATTAACCTGTAGAGCGATGTGTTTCTGTGATAGCGATATTTAGCGGTAGCACGTAAATGACGGGAGACGAGGAAGTATTCCGCGAGCTCCTACTGTGAGTGAAAATTTGTGTCCGCAGGCTATTGCGACGGCAATATGTGGCGGGTATCAATTCCTTCCGGGGCATACAGAATCTTGCTCTAACGCTAGCTGCCTAGACACGGGAAACAGCACTTTTCCGGACCTAGTGGGAGGATGAGGCAAAGCAATAAACCAAAAGCTAAGTGAAGCTAATGGGACCCAATTAAGGGGTTCCTATGGGTTCAGCAGATCGTCATCATTTTTGTCGACGTCGTCGTTGTCGTTGATGGTGGCGTTTTGGACGAATGAAGCGATCACCCGTGCCCGTGCCCGTGCCCGGCGGGTTCTAAATCTGGCGCTTAGTGGGCCTCTAGAACACGGCTTTGCTTTATATTTGATCGCCGGTGTGGCCTTTTCGGACAGGCCGTTGCTGTTCCTGTTGCCTAAAATTCCCTTACCTAACGGGACTTTCCCTACGATGCTCCAACGGCACGGGATGGTAAAGGATGTCCGTTCGGCCGAGGTCAGCGCAGTGAACGGGAAAATGTCGAAAGTAATCATGTCATCGGCGTGATCGTGAAAGGAACCTTTACGGTAGAGCGCTTGGGACGGGTAGGGTGGGTTGAGGGAAGGAAAATTCCATAGATCAATTTTCATGCTTGCCATTTCTTGCAGCGGCGAGACTTGCATTGTTTGGGACTTGCCATACCCTGACGGCGAGAAACCGATAGGCGATGGATTTGCGTTTGCCGTTGCACCAGCCGAGTGTGATTGAAATTTGATTCGAGTGATTTGTGACAGGTTTGGTGGTGGGTTGGTAACGAAATACGACCAATCACAAACACTTGTTTCAGGGCCGGGTCACTCGTGCGGGGTGTTGCATCGGCGTGTTTCATCACCCGTATCTTAACGGATGCACCTTCTCCTTGGGGAATCGAATAACAACAGTGACGAAAGCGATAGACGGTGTACAGTGGTTAGTCTGTGGTATTTAACTGATCCGATGATCAACATACGAGCGATCATCGTTTCACTTTCATTTCGCTAGAGAACTTGATATAATTGATTGCTTCATAGGCTGGTACTTAGCATACTTCGGTAAAGAATGCGTTCCGAGGCTGATAGCCGTTCAATTCAAATGATTCATAATTACACTTGCTTTGTTTTTATGTTTCGTACCTACATACAGTAGGTTGTACGCTGTTGTTTGAAAAAAAAGAGTGCCATTTGTCGTTAACGCTCTGCTCCGGATTTCTTGCAACAGATTGAGAAGAAATTTACAGCTCAGCTTATAGCATAAACATGGCGATGATAATTTTAATAAATTTCTCTCTAGATAATGCCACACTAATGCACTTTTGGCTGTTCTGGCACAATGAGGTAATATATCGTCTTGAGTTTCTTTTTTTTTGCAGAATAAGCATAAAAGAACATTTCCACGTGGGATAGGGCGACTAAAGAGCGAATAGCTGAAACTAATGATTCACGGTCCCAGAAGGAAAACGGCATATGTAGAACGGTACCGATTGCGGTACCGGTACGGTTCGGCGATAAGCGCACGGGCAGCACAAGAAAGGAGTGCTTATCTGCGTTGCGGTACGAGGGGATGGAAGCAAATCGCCACTAAAATGTCCGGAACGCGGCACTTGAACCGTGTGAGTAGTGCAGTTTATTATGATTCGCTCACTTGCAGTTACCGCCGAGCGATGCTATTAAAAGTGAAAATTGGTAAGGTGCGTTTTTGCGCACTGGTGTTGGTGTCGGGGTTCGATTGTAAGGTATAGGCTGTTTGTCAGCGGTCAGCAGCACCGATCGCGAGTACCGTTGGATTTGGCAGGCAGCTTCTTCCCGATCTGGCACGATCTCTTCCGTTTTTTTTTTTTTTTCATTCCACCCTACACTCCTCCCCTAGTGCAGCTCATGCCAGCTGGGGCCAGCGTTCGTGTACGTTTTTCACGCCTTAGATTCATATGTAATCTTTCCAGGCTGGTGCGAACGTCCGTATCCCATCCGCAGCGGTCGCGGTGTCGGCAGTCCTGTATGATAAATGCAGAAGCATTAATAATTCACCACTTCCTAGTGCTTCCTTACCCGGCCTTTGCGCAGCCCGTAGCCACGGCGGCGGCGGCGGCTGTGATGGCGGCGCAGCATAATAACACTCCCGCGGGGGCCGAGGTCAATCGTACGAAAGGGCGGCGGGACTTGCAGACCGGGGATTGCATTCTGCCGGCATTCCAATCCATTCCATCTCATTTCGTTTCCTCTCACCCGGTGCTTACTCATTCAGCCGGCCAGCGTCGGTGATCGTGTGAACGGAGCAGAACGGGCCCAGCGTCTGGGCCACCGTACCGGGATGAAAGGTGCAAATGCAACCAGCATGCGATGCTGCACCTAATTCAATCAAGATCTCATTTGTTTGTACCTTCCACGCTTGCGCCCCGCACGGGCGCACAAGAACACTGGATCGAGCGCGAGGAATCGAAGACCTACCCGAAACGCAATTCAGGTCAGCGCGGCAAGCGCGTCCGGAATCGCCTTCGGGAAAACCGGCACTGGCTCAAAACGGTGCCGGCGGTCGCAAAAGAAAACGTCCCGGTCAAAGGCTCGGCTGGACCGTCCTACCCCATACATCCTGCGCCGCCGAGAACGCATCTCTCGTTCTCTCTCTCTCTCTCTCTCTCTCTCTCTCTCTTACCCTTTCTCTCTCGGCACTGACCAGTCGCTGCACTTACATAACACTGCACTTTTTATTCCCGAACGAGGTGGCCTCCTTCTGGAACACGTACTGGATCCCGGGTGCCGCTGTTGGGTGCTTGTGCCGTTTCTAGGGAAACGCTTTTCACCGAGTAGGCGCGCATTGATCTTAGTACCAATCCGGTAGGATCGATCGTAACTGTGGGGCTGAAATCTTCTCATCTTTACCGCATTACTACCGGACATGATATAAGCTATTCCAGTTGGGATTGCATGCAAAGCACGGTTTGTGACCTAAACGTGTTACAAAAATGGTGTACCCAGATTGTTGTGCAAATATTTTGCACAAACTTTAGACAATATATTTCAATAACAAAAAAGAGCAAATTTCCTTTGTTTTTTTTCTTGCTTTGTTGTTTGATGTGTAAAAAATTAATAAAGATTAAAAACAAAAATAATGTTATAAGATACAATTTCGTTCGGCAAGCTACCCAACAATTGTGATCGGTTTCACATCATATGATATCAATGTAAATTCGGATGCATAAAGCTTTACTTTCTAACGTAACATATTTTTCTCGATTTTTGTCAGAATTGACTGACAACTCAACCACTAGGTGTGTAACACAGACAAGTTTTTCATCTTGATGGTAACAATAGTTCGCCAAAGCTGGATAGACTTTTCTAGTGCATCTCCATTGTATTACATAGTTTTTTTAATCTAGTTATATAATTTCCATCATCACGGAGTACAATCGTCTTTGCACGTAGTATCTTTATTAATTAGAGGTTGTTTTCTTGTTGCATATTTTAAGAGTCAAAAATACATCTAAGTGTCGCCGGTGAGATTGTTATTATTGTATATAATAATTTAATTAGCAATATTCATCATAATTATTTTCAATAATACATCTCATTCAACTATGGTTTACTTTGATGACGTTCTCATTTCAAACGAGTTATTAGAATATATTTAAAAAATGGTCGATAAATATATGGCATTTAAAAATATATTTTTAATAATAAAATCTTTATATAATAAGATTAAAATATTTTTATGAATTAATTCAAAAAATTACTTCAAGAATGAATAACCGATAAAAAGGTGTTTCAACAGCACAGCGTGTATAAGATATTCATACAGTAATAATTTAAGTAACCATGAATTATACCATGAATAATACCACATACCATGAATAATACCACATCAAATAATAATAAATTAGCACATTCCCACAAATTATCACACAATTTTGTACTTGCATCTGTATTCGATTTTTATGTGTTTTACTCTTGCTGAAGCTAGCATTGCGCAATAACATCTTCTCAGTCTAAACTGAATGCATCCACGGCTCGTTTGAAACATTGACGATTGAGCTAGTTCAAATGTTTTACCACCGTACTATTATGGAATTTTTTTACCATTCGGTCTCCTGTAGTTTTCGCGCGCCAATGGCGGTTTCATCAATCGAACCACTTTTTATTCCTCTACGCACATCAAAGTTTATCGATCACCGTAGGTTGGGCAACCAGACACTATGATCATCCATTCGATCGTTTGTTTGTATTGGCAAATGATGCGTTCGGTAGCTTGCGCTACTAGAGCTTGCGCATAGGAGTTTGGGTCGTGTTCCGAGCTACTAGTCAATATTTTGTTAAATCTTTTCGGTGGTGTTTTTGTGTTGTTATTGGTTTCTTTTGTGTTCGTTTCTTGTATGAGTTTGCTAAACACGCGTTATTCCTCAAAGTAGGCAGTTTATTTCATGTGATCTGTGTTTGTAAGTGGTTTCGTTTTTGTTGCTCATGTCTGTTGATGTAAATTTTTGCCTTTTCGCTGTTTCACTTTCGTTTCTTTCATTTCATTCATTTCTTTCACCACACAACCTTTGTGAGAGACGGCATGGAAACGCTTAATTGCACATTGTAGCAGCATAGGTTGGCGCAGAGCATTGGGACTGTGTATACTATTTCGATGGATAAGTTTGCATCAAGAAAGTGGAATAACATTAAGCAATAGCTAAGCGATGGAGGAAAATATTTTGGAAATATAACCATATGCAATTGACATTTTTCTGTTTAATGTTATTATTAATTAGTTTTTATTGAAACTAATGTAGTAAGCTTTTAATGTTGCGTGAATAGTGTTACGCTTGTTTTGTATGTTAAACGATTGTCGTCTACATATGTGTCAAATCGGTAGCAGTAGGGGTGGTGGATTCCAGCTACATCCGCATACTAACGCGTCTGTCACCGATTTTCCCATGACCTTCCTTCGTGACATGACGCAGTGAATTGTATTGTTTTCCAAGACAGTGCAATTTTCTTCCACTGCATGCTTTCATCCACATGCAACTGCAGCATATGCCCCCGAGGCGATGCGTATACATACTGTTGAGTTAAGCGTGCCTTATTTTGTTGCGTGGAGAAAATACACTGGGATGAATGGCGTGGTTGAAAGTACAACGAACGCTGGATAGTGCGCAGTGCTGACAATCTGATAATTTGCTGATTTCGAAGAAAAAGAATCTAGATCATCCAAGCTACGTGTATTTGAGCAGCATATCAGATCAACATCTGTTTTGGTTTACATGATGCATGAGATACAACATTTACCCTATTTATTGATGCCATAGAGCATTTTTTAAATAAGTTATTAAATTAGGTCCACGTTATCTTATGTTATCTTAGCGTTATTAAATAAAATCGATCATAACTTACACCGTTCATTTGTTTCGCAGACTGCATGAATGATAGCAGCCTATGTGTAAGATGAGGTCGGAACCAACATTTTTCATTTACCTCTATTGGCATTATTTCACTAATAGCCATCACAGGTAAACATGATAATATCGACTCGATTTGTCAGTTGGTTACTCTGAGTTAATCGACTAGTTCTTGATTTAACAGCGGTTAGTGCTTCTAATCATTTATGTTAGTTTATTACGAAGTGTATATCGACATCAAGTTAACCATTAAATACTAATATTTTACATCCATGTATTTCCGAAGCTGTTCAACTACATTTTTCAATCGAATAGTAATAAATATGTTAGCGCCCCAACAACGGCGCCTCTACCCATGACAAAGCTTTAAGCTCAGAGCGTATGATATATTTCAATGCTGAAATATTTCAAAAAGATCTGAAAGTTTTTGTTAAGTTAATTTTCAAAGAGCTATTTTGGTTAAAATTGGATTCAATTTTGTAATTCTTTTTTCAACAATTGCTGGAGAGCTTTTTTAATAAATTTGTTTTTCTTAAAAATATTTTAGATTTAGGAAGCACTCATTTTTTACACTCCTTTTAGCGTGTTCGCTTTGCTAATTATTTTGTGTGTACTATCATTTTCTATTAAATAACTCCTAAGTAAACATTTTTTATCTTGCATAGCATAATTGATTATATTAATGTTTACAATGGCGCAATAAATGTAAAATACGGTATAAATAATTTATTTCATTGACCTATATTTGTTTAAAACTTTTTAGATATGAAGTGCTAGTAATGGACATGGGTACATTATCGTAAACAATTCTAATATTTATTTATATACATATAGTTATGAATGGTTTAACTGGTAACTGTTACACCACTAGCTGGATGATAGTATTGATATGGGAATATCGGATTGGACTAGTGAAATGCTCTCTGCTACTTGGTAGCTTTAGCAGGACAGATGAGCAATAAAGGAAAGGTTACAGGGCAACCACTTACTATTATATATTGCATGTCTTTTTTATTTATCATATATTAACAGATTGTTTTTTCTTAAACTATTCTTCAAAAACTTAAACGTTTCATATAATTTACCAAAGTAAATTATGTTTGAATGACGCGAAAATTATTTGAATGTTCTCATTTCGTATTCACAATACCCTTCTGCTACTATTTAAACTGATAATAGCATTAGTAGAACAATATAACTTGAGACAATAAGCGAGGATGTTATTTGACAATATTTATAAAAGCAATTATTATATTAACAAACAGTCATATGAAAAAAAAATTATTTATTTTCTTTTCTATTTATTTCATTCTTCGTGAGTTTTTATTATTGTACTGAACAATACTGATCGTTTGATTATTGTTTCCATGAGTAGTATGCTGCGTATTCCACACGATTAAACCTTAACCAGCTTGTTCACTGTACGCCAGCTGACCTTCGCTTAATGCATACCATATGACCTGAACCAATTTTAAGAGTAACCGCAAAGGACAATCGTAAAGGATCGCTCAGTTTGAGCGGAGAGGATAAGCAATATTTCCAAAGTATTTGTGTAACCATAATTTTCATTGCAAACATTCCATACCGGTATCCGATGCAGTTCCTCGGTCCTCCGCCAAATGGAATGAATCGGAAAGGATGCCCTTTGTTTGTATCATAGACCGTAGGATCGAAACGATCCGGATCAAAATCATCAGCACGTTCTCCCCACAAGCTCTTGTTGCGATGAATGCTGAGAATGTTGATCAGCAGTGTTACGCCTGCGGGTATGACAAAATCACCTATCATCATCGTTTCGATCGATTCTCGTCCTATCAGAGGTGCGACGGGAAACAATCTCATAGTTTCTTTGATCACTTGCTCAAGATAGTGTTGTGCAGAGATTGTGTCATATGATATGTCTAATTTTGAGCTTCCATAAATGGTTTCAATTTCATTATAAACGCGATTCTGTACCTCTGGATGCATTGCCAACATGAGAAGTATGTAAGCTACTTGATTAGCAGTCGTTTCACTACCCTGTATGGAGAGAGAAAATACGAAATGAAAGTGAATTTTTCCAATCGTACCATAAATTAACATGCACTTACAGCTCCTATGATGGTGTACAGGTGGTTCTCGATCTCTTGCATTTCAAGTTCACGACCGTTTCGTTGCATGTTGAGAAGTTGATCGAGAAAAACCATGGGCTTGCGATAGCTTTCCTCGTCGTCAACGTCACGTTTTTGTAACCTTTGTTCAATAATTTCTTTACGCCTCCCGTAGAGTATCTGAAGAAAAACAAAACTCCAATTAGAAAAATCATAATATACTGAACACGTATATGCATTTACAGGATCAACGACACCCTGAAGTTTGACCCGAAGTTTTTGCATTTCTCTAAAGCGTTGCGTCATGGTGAACATTAGGTCGCTGTAAAGCAAAACGTTGAACAAACGACTGCTCATGATGGAGCCGATCTTCTCAATCCATCTGCAAACATCTCGTGCCTGTGGATCTTCAGTAATGTCACTTTTCAAGGAGCTGGCACACACCATATCGAGAGTACACTGTGCTGTATAATGCAATATATCGAACGGTTCCTTGTGCTCTTCCTCTTTTGCCATCTGAGCAACCATTGTTTCCGAGCAACGGCTGAAGATTGATATGAAACTCACAAGGATCCGCTGATTGAATGCTGGATTCAACAATTTCCGATACACTTTCCAATCGTTATCTGCAACAAAAGTGGAAAAAAGATGTATACTTTGACATTTTACTTACACCGAACAACAGTTTGCTTACATTGAGCCGATACCAATCCATAGTCCATCTCGAGAAAACGATAGAAAAATGCCTTATTCTGGCATGAACCAGCCGTAAGCGCTTGTTGAATAAGATCCGGGTCAGACAGACATAGCACAGTTTTAGATCCTAACGTAAGTTTGAAAATGGGGCTGTATTTACGAAACAACGCACAAACCACACTGAACGTATGCTCATCTGAACCCATGAATAGATGTGCGCTACCTATAAGCGGATATGATTTTGGTCCCGGAATATTTGCCGCAAAATGGGCACCAGTGTTTGTTAGCTTTATCCAGTAAAACACTAGTCCCACTAACACGAGCACCGCCGGTATGAAGAACATATTCACTACCTTACAGTCCAAACGATGACCACAAACTGACGGTTAAGGTTCACGATGGCAAACTTGAATTTGTTGTTGCCTTCAGTTGTTTTAATGGGCTGCCTCGTAAGAGCAATGTCACATATTTAGGAATCAAGTTTAAGTGCAGGCGCAAAAAATAACATTACGATTTGCGTCAGTTTATTTATCTGTGCACGCTGAAATTGGGGTCGTTTTTGCTTTTCAACTAACCGTAGAAGGTTGTTGAAATCTCTACATTTTAAGTGATTTATATGTATGAAAAGAAGGTGGTGAAATATTCACCGAATGATCATTAGTTTCTGCAAGTAAAATGAAAATTTGGATAACAGCATTACTGATGTAAAGAAAATTGTTTATTTGTATCAAATCAAATTATTTTTATCATCCAACAAAATCACATCAATATAAATTCAAGTAAGATAAACTTTTCCATTGAGTTCCAGTTTCATAGCTCTGATAGCTTATCAAATAAATCTGTAAAATGAAAGCAGCTACTAACGAAAAGAGTGATGAATGCATGACGAACGATCCCGGATGTTAATTAATGCTTTGCTTGCGTCAGGGTTGACGAAAAGACGTCGAAAAACGTGGGGCATCAGAAATGTTCTGATAAACACCTCTAGCGCTTTTAACGATCTTGTCACCATTCAAGTAAATGGATGTCCAATGATAATGACACAAAGAACAAAGTTCTTTACACAATCTGTTTTTATGTGATCCAGATACTGGACAGAACAACATCTGGTAGCCAACAACTTTTTTAAGAAGTGGGGCACTCAAAATGAAAGAACATTACAGTTTAGGAAAACTGCTTGCGCATGGGAATGGTTTGTTGCAGATGAATATAAAGCATTCGAGCGCTTAGGCAATACAGTAAAGGTTCGAGTGCGGTTCTGGTTAGTAATCATGGAGCTGTTTTTGATCACGCTGATCCTAATTTTAGGAGTGATATTGTATCGAAAGCACCAGCGATTGTTTGAGTTTGCCGAAAAGATTGAAATGCACGATTCATACGTCCCGTTGTTCGGTCATTCGTGGTTGTTAATTGGTAAATCGCGGGAAGAAGTGTCGAATTTTTTTCGTGACGCATTTCTTAAACATGACCGCCTTTTTCAAATAAGGCTGGGATTAAAAGTGTTTGTATCAGCATCCCATCCCGACATTATGCATGCGGTGCTAGACAACCCGAAAGCAATGAACAAACCGGTCGAGTATGGGTTCTTCCAAGTGGACCAAGGATTACTATCAAGCCCTTGTAAGTTATAACGAAACACCACTGAGCTATATGTATTTGTAACTATACGCCAACAACAGCTAACGTACGTGCTTCGGTTTCATAAGATTTCCTATGGAAACATCAGCGTAAATCACTGAACACGTCTTTCAACAAAAGGATTCTTGAAAGCTTTATACCGATATTCGAAATATGTGCGCGAAAGATGATCGGTGAAATGGGTCGTGCAGCTGATCTGTCGCGTGTGAACGTCATGGAACACTGCAGTCGATGCACATTGGATATGGTTTGCGGATCGACCTTAGGCATGGAGATTCTGAATGATCCAGAGGCCAATAAACTGATACCGGTTATAGATAAGTATGTGCATACAATTAAAACGCTATAAGTATACGACTATGCTATACTATGCTAACAAATTTGGTCATTTTCAGAGGATTTGAAGCTGTGGCTGGACGAATAATGAATGTATTTCTCCATCCCGACTTTCTGTACAAACTTACATCTACCTACAGAAATGAGATGAAATTTCGCTCGGAATTTTATCAATATATTAATATGGTAAGCAGGAGACATATTCTTTCAGCCAATTTTTTTAAACATTATGTTTATTTCGTTCCAGTTGATTAAAACGAAGAAAGAGGAAGTGAAAATAGAAGACATTGAAAACAAAGTGATTGAAGAAGATGAGCTGCAGCACTATAGAAAACCCCAGATATTAATGGATCAGCTACTGAAAGGCAAACGTGCAGGACAACCGTTTCCGGATATCGAAACACTGCATCATGTTGTAACTGTCATCTTAGCGGTAGGCATTGAGTGTGGCGTCAGTGTTTAAATATCCTTACTTGTACTAATGGTTTCCACACCGCAGGGTAATGACACGTCGGCATTGGCCATTTGCAACCACCTGACACTTTTGGCAATGCATCCCCATGTGCAAGAAAAAGCACGCGAAGAAATCTTAAGCCTTTTCCCGATTGGTACTGAAATCGAAGTAACACTTGAAGCGTTAAACCAACTTACTTATCTGGAGCAATGTATCAACGAAGCGTTACGATTGTGTCCATCGGCGCCGTATGTGGCTCGTGTCGGTACGGATGACGTAGAGGTAGATGGTGTCGTTATACCCAAAGGAACGAACTTCTTCTTTCACTTTGCTGCACTGCATCGACGGAAAGATTTTTGGGGACCAGATGCCGATCGGTTCGATCCGGATCGTTTTACACCCGAACGCTCCCAAGGTCGTCATCCTCATGCATTCGTTCCATTTAGCATGGGATCCAGGGATTGTATAGGCAAGCGATATGCTATGATAGGTATGAAACTGTTGTTGGTTTATCTGTTGAGAAATTTCCGCTTTCACACCGACCTTGAGTACGAAAAGATGGAGTTTAAATTTGATTTGACTTTAAAGCTGTCTCAGGGTTATGTATTTAAATTGGAACCACTTATTGTTTAACGGAAATATAGGAAACTAGACGCTCGCCTTAGTTGAGCATGCTGTATTGGATCATTGTAGAACTATGAGAGGAGAAAATAATGAGAGTAAATAGAGAGAGATAAAGAAAATTCATGTTCTATGCGTCTTGTCTAGAAGCAAATGAGTTGACGAACAGATACAAAGTTTGGTGTTTGCATTGATGCTACCTTAGGTTTTAATATTACGAAGTGATAATTTATTAAACTGAGCAGGCAGTGCAAAATTATGGAAAAATATAAAACGTTCGATTATTTTCTATAACAACCGATGTTGATTTTCAAATTTTTATAAGAGGTTTCGCTGTACAAATGTATAAATTTTCAGTAATCTTATCTTAGATATTCAGTCCATATTCTTGCGTATGGAAGAGATATTTAATAATCCCAGATCGTTCGAAAACTGCAAACCATTGGTAGCTAAGTTCCAGCCAAAAGCTTACGGAAACTATTAAATCAATGAGACGCTCTTCAACATTAGCTATATTGATATAAAGCGTAACCACAACGTATACGACTTAAATATTAACGTCAATTTATACTTGTATGTAAATAAGATCACTTACTACAAACTTAACAAACAATTCCATTAGTAAACCAATTCCATTAGTATGACGATTCGTAAGTATGTACTAAAACAATCTATATTTCAAAAATATATTTAAAATATTGAATAAAAGTTGTGTATGGAACATAATTACAACAGTGTGTTATTTACTGCAACGCTTCTAATAGAATGTGCCATTTATATTTCAACAACACCAGGCGCTATTACAAGTACCAAGCAGTTGCTCTAATTTGCAATTGCAAACAGCTGTCTCCGGTTCGAAAAGCCCTGCGTATTATTTATTTTGTGGCTAGTCCAGTTGACAATTATTAAATCAATCCGACGCACTTCCTCTCACCTCAACATGCTCTTTTGCGTCTCAATGTTTGCGATGAAATATCAACACTAGATGACCTTCAATCGTCCAACTTTTTTTTGCAACTAGGGCCTGAAAGACACTTAAACAAATTTCTAGCATAAATCGAATAGTTTTTATTTTACACAAATAATTTTTTGAAATACATTTTAATTTTACGTTTAAATTAAAAAAAAGTAATACTACGCAATAAGATAGCGAATTGTAATAATTTTTCTTTTGATTTTTATTTGCGATAAAACTAAAAGCAAAGATGTTGTGCCAAACCAAGGAGTAAACACTAAAATGATTTGAGTAATTTATAAAATCAAAAAATGTCAAATGCCACCAGAGCAGACAGCTAGTGTTAACAAAGTATGTCACTGGCACATCATTATTCAGACACTTTATAGCTGGATTTGGTTCCAGTTGCAAGACTTTAAAGCGAGCATTAATGAATGAAATCTCAGTAGAGTAAGGTTTGTCAGGCTTGTGGTATGCTGTTTTGATATGTGCATTATTAACGCGTTCAAATACCAATACCATCATGAGCTAACATGCAACTGTAAAATTAAACAAAACATTCAGCTTCCTTCCACTTTGTGTTGCACTGGAGAAGACTTTATACACCTTGCTTAACACTACCCTGAACTATCACATCCGTAGCGTAAAGAGACGATCTCACTCGATTGAATCAACATCAAACATCACCGGAAGTTCAAAGGTTTGATAGTCTACTTCATTTGCATCCACTCATAACACTCAGGGTCCAACGTCTCATTGTGGTGATCATATGAAGCATGTGCAATACAATAGATGCCTTCAAAATCGCTGCATTTGTCATCAGGAACCAGATACATGATCTTTTTTTCTGGTTGGTGACAGTAGAATTCTTGCAGGGGAGGAACTCGTACAGGTTGCGTTAAAAAGTGGATTATTTATTCCAGCAAGCACTGGCTGCGTTTGTCAGTTGGTGCAAAATAGTGCAAGCGTTAGGTTCGTGAAAATGTTGTTGCTTTGGTTGCTGTTTGTGCTGGCAATAGTTGTGTTTTTGCACTTCTACGTTGTATTCCTACATCGTTACGCATGGAGCCTGCCAAATATGCAGCCTTACTATCCGTGGATAGGAAATGGGCATTTGTTTATCGGAAAATCACGCGTAAAGCTTTTCAATGTTTTCATACGACCTTTCAAACAGTTTGATGGCTGGTTTAAAATATGGCTGGGACCAAAGCTAGTGTTGTGTTCCTCGAATCCAGACATTATGAACGCCGTATTAACCCATCCAGAGTGCTTAGAGAAACCGTTTTTCTACGACTTTGTTAGACTGGAGCATGGGATATTTGCTGGACATTGTAATAACTGCTGTGCGTTACGAAACGAATATTGTAATTAAAAAAAAATAAATTGATTTTTTCAGATCATCCTTGGAAGACACAACGTAAGGCGCTCAATCCGGCGTTCAATACCCGAATTCTGAACAGTTTTATCCCGGTGTTTGTGCAGTGTTCTAAAATGATGGTACATGATATGTCTGAAGTTGTACAGGATGGACCCAAATTAGTACCGATATTTCCATTCATAAGCAAATGTACGCTGGAGATGGTGTGCGGAACCACTATAGGTTGTGATGTTTTCGAGCAACCTGGCAAGGACACGTTCATTGAAAATATGGATCGGTAAGGAAAACTACATTATGCAAAGGTTTTTTTTTTAAATAATCTTTCTGCTATGATTAGATGTTTCGAGCTGGTAGCGAAACGCATGTTGAATATCCATTGCTACGCAGAGCTGCTGTACAAATTAACTAAAGATTACAAGGATGAATTAGAAACTCGATATTCTTGTTATAAATTTTTCGAATCGGTGAGTTTTTTTTCTGTGTATTAAAATAACGACATAATGAATAACTCTGATTCTGTAACATTAGGTTATATCAAAGGCAAAAGCTCAGATGCAATTCGTACAATCAGTGAATTTATCTGAAGACTACAAAAGACCACAAATATTTGCTGAGCAACTGCTGTCTGCAACTCACAATGGGCAGTCTTTTAGTGATATTGAAATCACACACAACATCTACTCGATGATAGCAGCGGTAATGCACTATAAAATATGCTTCTACACATTGTATATTCATAATATTGTAATACGGTCCTCAAATAATTAAGAATTATTCATTTTCTGTTTCCGGATTGAACTAGAAAATCGATGTATAATTGAATTGGCTACGCGAACAAATATTAATTCCCATACACCGTAGTACAATATGATGTAGAAAAAAAGAGAGCGTTATATGAGCACAACTCATATAAAACAATAATGAGTAAAACGACTTTTTTGATTACAGGGGAACGACACTACAGCGTTGCAAGTTACACACACATGTCTATTCCTCGCAATGTTTCCGGATATTCAAGAACGAGTGTACCGTGAGATAATAGACGTGTTTCCCGACCCAGGCCTAGAAATAATGCTGGAAGATCTGAAGAACCTCACGTACATGGAACGAGTAATAAAGGAAAGCCTGCGATTGGCTCCATCTGGGCCAAACATTGCGCGACAAGCCATGCAGAATGTTGAAATTGCGGATCTCCGAATACCCAAGGGTAGCCTGATAGTGTTGAGTATATTTGCCATGCATCGTCGCAAGGATGTTTGGGGCCCAGATGCGGAGACGTTTGATCCAGATCGATTTCTTCCCGAACGAAGCGTAGGAAGGAATGCAAACGCTTTCATCCCCTTTAGTGCCGGATCACGAAACTGTATCGGAGGACGTTATGCAATGTTGAGTATGAAAGTGATGTTATCGAGTATATTGAGAAGGTTGAAGCTTCGTTCAGATTTAAAAATGGAAGATTTAAAGTTTCGTTTTGATTTAACATTAAAACTAGAATCAGAGTATAACGTTTGGCTGGAGGAACGTGTGTAAGTCTCTCTCTGAAAATATTTTTTAATAAATTAATGTTTAACAAAATTGTTAAATATAAATACAATTTAAGTTGTTGGTAATGATGAATAACTGATAACGAATACATTATCTGCATCCATGTAATCTTAGTAAAAATGAACACCTAAGTTTAACCTAACTTAAAATTCTTTCAAATTAATATTTGTTAGTTTTGCTTACGGATAGTTCATCTGAAATACAACACTATATTTGTTTGTTTGCGGATTTGGATTCAGGTAATTATTTATATTAATTATACTTACATAGTTAAAAACTCCAACTACGGTGATTGATTTATCAGATTAGCAGTTTAAGCTATCCTTAGCTTAATTTATTAGATTTTGGTATTAACCATATTTACTATTCAAGTAACTGTGTGCACTGACCAGCATTTTTTAATCTCTTTTATTGTGTTATCTTATTATTTTATTCTGTTTTTATTTTGCCTTGTCTCTGCCCTACTCGGTTTCTTATATTAATTTAAATTCATACTTATATCTATAAAGCCTTTTTTCTCTGCAATCAAGTACTATCTTAGCGATTAAAAGACAATCACATAATAGTATTGTTATTACCCGAAAACTAATAATGTTGTAATAATGTTACTCATGCTGATACAATGAGACCCATGCTGATAATTAGTGACCATACCGCCAGGATTTATATCAACTGATAATATTGTCTTACCTCAAGATTATAATATTGAAAACTAAAAAGAAGAAGCTCCAGAATTATGCAAATGGGTTTCCCTAGCTCTGCTTTAGCTTTATTTGACAGATCTTTCACTAATTTCATCAGACCCACTGTAATCGCATCCTGTTGAGAAATCTATTACATAACGATTACACTATTAACAACGTATCTTATTTCTAACACTCCAGCGTGATCATGATTAATCGTGATAGCTGCTCTTCTACTCTCGCCATCATTTGTTACTTTTTCCGTTCAATTCTAATTGTAATGTTTGTGCAAATGTTTGCAGCTTGCTCAATGATGAAAAAGCGGCAAACCGGTTTCCATGATAAACATACTTATAGATAATCTTTTTACCGACATGATAGTTTGCTTTTTCACCTTAAAAATGGGTTGCGAAAGGAACTCAGTTCTCAACGCCCAATTGCACCACGATCATCCACCATACTATCATCGGGGTGGGAGCTATCATTTGCTTTTTCACGACACAGGCACAGTTTTATATTTTGAGATTCAGAAAGCTTTTGAGAGTTGGTATTTTAGAAAGGGTATTGAAACCCACAACTTGTTGACCATGACTATGCAATAATAAATTTTCTACATTTCTGGCATTACACAGTGGGCAATTTCTTTAACAAATTCTAGGATAAAATTAAATTTTTGAATTTTTGTTTTAAGAGCCCTGTGATGATTTTAATTGGATTGCTACGCTTGCTCTAAAACGGTTATATTAGTACTATAGCTATTGTGAAGTAGGTTTTACAAGATTATTTCAAATTACAAAACTAATTCATGTGCAATGGTCCACATTTTACATGTTTCAGTTAGTTTGATTACAATACTATTTTTTTTATAAAATGACATTTATTTGCGTGTTGTAGATATAAAAAGAAAAAAAAAGAGGACGACACTTTACAAGACTTAAATAATTACGGTTGACAAAGACAGACACGCAGGACGTCTAAGTCAATCGCAGCATCATTGTTGCCAATGATGTGGATGACATAGCTATTGTGAAGTAGGTTTTACAAGATTATTTCAAATTACAAAACTAATTCATGTGCAATGGTCCACATTTTACATGTTTCAGTTAGTTTGATTACAATACTATTTTTTTTATAAAATGACATTTATTTGCGTGTTGTAGATATAAAAAAAAAAAAAAAAAAAGAGGACGACATTTTACAAGACTTAAATAATTACGGTTGACAAAGACAGACACGCAGGACGTCTAAGTCAATCGCAGCATCATTGTTGCCAATGATGTGGATGACATAGCTATTGTGAAGTAGGTTTTACAAGATTATTTCAAATTACAAAACTAATTCATGTGCAATGGTCCACATTTTACATGTTTCAGTTAGTTTGATTACAATACTATTCACTTTCAAGTAAAATACCTTTTTGTAGAAAGGTCAGAAAACATTTTAATTTTTTATCAGCTTAAAAATGTTTTTAATATTTTAAAGCTTTTATTGAATCGGTTTTTTTTAATCGGGCTCTCTTAAAAGTTTATAACTTTTATCCAGTAAAGGAGTATTTTGTTTAGTTTCTGTTTACATTGTAAAGTTGTAAAGCCTTTAATTATTTAAGTAAAATGTGTGTAAAATAATTATAAAAAAAAATAAACTAAAACTAAACATTAACCCAATGTATTGATAATGGCTTTCCAACATTAATGTTTTTTTTTCTTTGACCAGCATGAATTAACCTTGAAAAGACTATTTATTTTCTTGAAAATTGCGATTGTATTCAGTTGGTGAAAGAACCGCGGATAGGAAGATCAGCAAAATGTGGTGGATCTGTTTGTCTCTGATTTTAGTTGCGATCGTTCTTTTTGAATGTTATATTCATTTGCAATATCGTTTCACTAGAAATGTGCCAAAATTAGTTCCTTATTACCCAGTTCTTGGAAATGGACATTTGATAATAGGAAACTCGAGTGTAAATAATTTCAATTTCATAAAATCAACGTTCTTACAATTTGAGGGATGGTTTAAAGTAAGGCTAGGACCAAAGTTATTGTTGTGTTCCTCGAACCCAGACATAATAAACGCCGTCTTAACACATCCAGAGTGCTTAGAGAAACCGTTTTTCTACGACTTTTTTAAATTGGAGCACGGGATATTTGCTGGGCACTGTAATATCTACCATGCAGCCATAAAAAAAAATCATATTCAAAAAATAAATTTATATTTCCAGATAAAACTTGGAAGACTCAACGTAAGGCGCTCAATCCGGCTTTCAATACTCGAATTCTGAACAGCTTTATCCCAATATTTGTGCAGTCTTCAAAAATAATGGTAAAGAATATGGAGAAGCTTGTGCGAGATGGATCCAATCCAGTGGCGATCTTCCCGTTCATAAGTAAATGTACGCTGGAGATGGTATGTAAAACCACCATAGGATGTGACGATCTGGAACAACTAGACAATGATAAGTTTTTAAAAAATCTAACAATGTTAGTACTGTGTGATAAACATAATCCGTGATTATAACCTTCATCAATATCTTTTGCTCTATTCTTTGGCGCTAGTTGGACGGACCTGGCAATGAAACGTATACTGAATATCCATTACTACTTGGAACAACTGTACCGGCTTTCCAATGACTTCAAAACATTTAAACAGCATGGGTCTGAAATGTTCATATATGTTGAAAAGGCAAGTACTTAAAAAGAATCAGATTTTTTTCGAATTCCTCATTAATTTCATTTAACGAGTTATAAACAATAGCTCATAGAAAAGGTGAAATCCAGAAAGCATACTTTTGAAGCCACGAGTGCGGATGATTATAAAAAACCACAAATATTTGTCAACCAACTATTGTCATGGACCTCTAACGGGCGTCCTTTCTCTGACATTGAAGTAACACACAATATCTGTACAATGATCATCGCGGTAAGATGTTATTGTCACAAGTAGAGGAGCAACTAAACATATTATGGTTACAGGGAAACGACACTACGGCGTTGGCACTTACGCACACATGTCTATTCCTCGCAATGTTTCCGGATATTCAAGAACGAGTATACCGTGAGATAATAGACGTGTTTCCCGACCCTGGCCAAGAAATAATGCTGGAAGACCTCAAGAACCTCACGTACATGGAACGAGTAATAAAGGAGAGCCTGCGATTGGCTCCAGTCGGGCCAAATATTGCGCGACAAACCATGCAGAATGTCGAAATTGCGGATCTATGTATACGCAAGGATAGCCTGATAGTGTTGAGTATATTTGCCATGCATCGTCGCAAGGATGTTTGGGGTCCTGATGCGGAGGCGTTTGATCCAGATCGATTTCTTCCCGAACGAAGCGTAGGAAGGAATGCAAACGCTTTCATCCCCTTTAGTGCCGGATCACGAAACTGTATCGGAGGACGTTATGCAATGTTGAGTATGAAAGTGATGTTATCGAGTATATTGAGAAGGTTGAAGCTTCGTTCAGATTTGAAATTGGAAGAAATGCAGTTTCGGTTGGATATGATGTTGAAACTAGAGTCAGACTATAATGTTTCGTTAGAGCAACGTACGTGAGTAGAAAAGAGGATTCAAATTTGTGAATACTGTTGAAGTATAGGATTCAAAATGTCAATTATGTTTAAAGTCGTATTAAATCTGCCTTCTAATGCCAAAAATCATCGAAATTGTAGTGATATGCGTAGCAAAGACACGTTAGGGTATTTTGACTGTGTGTTGTATTATTACTGATCAACTTCAATTTAAAAAATATGCTATAGTGAAATATATGATCAATCGGTTCCGAAAACTAACAAAAAGGTGAGAAATCAGCAGTCCCGGTACTTTTTAAAACATTTCAGAAACTGGAAAATGCACGAAAATTTGTACGTTTTAGTTATTTTTACATTAAGCTCACTGTGCTGAACTCGATAAAATATTAAAAATTTTAAAAAATAAATCTGAAAATACATCATGTTGGCATTCGTCATGAAATAACTTTTCTTTGAAGATCTTTAGACAATTTCTTTCCTTGTAAGTGCTGACTGTATTCAGATTGCAGGATAATTTCAAGTAAAACTCGCATTAGTGCTGGTACCTCGAATTTAAACATTATGAATTCCATGATTAGAACAACTGCTTAAAAACTCGTACAGATAAAAATACAAGGTATGGAGTTTCTGCAAATCCTACTTTATAAACCTTGAGCTGGCCAGCGTGTGTTGTATTTGACATTTGAGCTGTCAAAGAAAATATTAGTTTGTTTGTTTTTTTACGGCAATGCTTGTTTTGTAGTGTGATTTGGAAAGTTTTCGATTTTTCGAGAAACATTATTACAAGATTAAAACTTAGCTTATCATCAGCAGAAAATGGAAACATTGACCGAACAGAACGGTATTTTTCCGAAGCTAAACGTTGAAGAAGAGCCGGAACTCGGTGCCACAGAGGTGGAGTCCATGTGTATGAACTGCCATGAGAATGTAAGAATTAACCGGGAGCAACTGAGGAGACATAAAAGTTAGGTTACCGATAGTCCTACAGCAATGTTTTTTTTTTATATTTCATAGGGCATAACGCGTTTGTTACTCACTCAGATTCCATTCTACAAAGAGGTTGTAATTATGTCCTTTTCCTGCGACCACTGCGGGTACGAAAATAACGAAATTCAACCAGGTGGTGAAATTGCTCAGAAAGGAATTACAATTCGCACCGTGATTGCAAACGTTCGCGATTTGAACCGGCGCGTGATAAAATCAGATTTTTCCTCCATTCGGATAGAGGAACTCGACTTCGAGATACCGGCCCAATCGCAGAAAGGTGAAGTGACAACCGTGGAAGGTATCATTGATCGCGTTGTGCGCGGGCTCGAACAGGACCAGTCGGTGCGTCGGATACAGCATCCGGAAGCGGCCGAACAGATCGACACGTTTATCGTAAACCTGCAGGCCCTGAAAGATATAGAACGTCCATTCACGCTGACGATATCAGACATTTCCGGAAATAGTTTCGTTGAAAACCCAAACGCACCACAGAAGGATCCAGCCACTGAAATCTCACATTTTCAGCGCACTAAGGAACAAAACCATCTACTGGGAATTTTCGCACACGACGAAGTTACAGATGAACCAAACAAAGTGACGGCGGAGTGTATTAAGCTGGAGAATGAGGTTCCCGAGGAGGTGAACAGTTTGCTGAAACCGATCCGCGAAGGAGCTTGGCCACTCGAAGAGCTACAGGGTGAGGTGCTTCAGTTTCAGACCAACTGTCCGGAGTGTTCGGCTGCTTGTGACACGAACATGAAGGTGACGACGATTCCACACTTCAAGGAGGTTGTCATTATGGCGACGGTTTGCGATAACTGCGGACTGCGCACGAATGAAGTGAAGCCGGGTGGTGGTATTGAGGAGCAAGGCGTGAAGATTGAAGTGACCGTACGCGGTCGGATAGATTTTGCACGCGACGTGCTAAAATCAGAATCTTGCAGTTTGTACATTCGTGAACTGGAGTGTGAGGTAGGGGCCGGAGCGCTCGGAGGCCGTTTCACCACGATCGAAGGTTTGTTGACGGCGATGCGGGAGCAATTGGTGGAAAGTACGGGTATGTTTATGGACTCAAACGACAAGGACACAAAGGAACGAATGGACAAGTTCTTTGGAGAACTTGATGCAGCAATAGGCGGAAACAAGCAGCTAACGATTGTGATGGACGATCCGACAGGTAATAGCTATGTTCAGTCGCTGAACGATGACGGTACACCGGACACGGCGTTGAGGATAATTCGCTACCATCGGTCGTACGACCAGAATGAGGAACTTGGTTTGAACGACATGAAAACGGAAAACTATGGCGAAGAGCAAGAAGAGGAGGTAGTAGTTGCAGATGAAGCTGAAAAAGTCGAAAGCTAAGTTAATATCGTTTTTAAGATGATTCAAATATATCCTCATATAAGGTGTACACAAAGTGAAATGTAAAGCGTACAATGTTTGTATTTATTTATCTGGCTGTCCTGCTCCCGGTTGGTTCTGGCTTTCGGCGTCCTCTCGAATCACTGTTTCACCGTCCAATTTTTTAAGTGGCAAAAGTCTTTTACTGGCCTCTGCACGCCAAATGCTTTCCTCCATTGACTCCACCAGAGGGTTGCCGGCAAATAACAGATCCTCCAACATCGGCAAGTCCGCCAATCGATTGAATTCTACCCAATCTTTGACCAAATTGTTACTCATGTACAGAACCTTCAACCTTTTCAACACGCTTATGCCTTTCAGCTTTTCTACCAGATTGTAGCTGATCCATAGCTCTTCCAGCGTGTCGCTTACTCCTTCCAAACCGGATATTGCCTTAATGTAATTGCGTCCCAGCGAAAGCACGCGAAGGTTCTTCATGCCACTGAGCCCATAGATTTTGTCTATCATGTTTGTCGATAGGGAAAGTTTCCTATCCGAAAAAACACGAGTTAGTTAGGACATATACGGAAATCGTAATTATCAATAACATCCGTCATACTCACTGACAGGCAGTCAGGGTCGAGAAAGTGGTGTCCATTTTCTCGATCGGTGGCCACTGGAAGCAGAGATCAATTTCTTTCTCATCGCAAGAATTCGTTTTCGTTCGATCCTCCAACCGTTTTAAGGCCTCTTTAATAGTGGTAGCTTTTGCCATTACACTTGTAAAAAACTGGTTTTAAACAGTAAATTTTGGCTGAATTTGGTTCTCATAAAATCAGTTTTTTCAACGTAAAAATAGAACACCTATAAACAATCGTTTGTTTCCATGGAGAGACAGAGAGGAATCCTGTTTGCGGTGAAGGTTCTGTGACCATGCGTAGTAGCATAAAACGAAAAAAGATTCTAACGTGCGACCGTGACAGGACTCGAACCTGCAATCTTCGGATCCGAAGTCCGACGCCTTCTCCATTAGGCCACACGGCCGTGCTGGAGGGAGGCAAAATTAACAATACATAAACTAAGTCATGCCTTTTTCTTTCTTGACGCCTCACATTGCTAATGGCAAATAGATTAAAATATAAATAACAATATGAAAATAAAGTACATTATTTACTATATAAAGTAAACCAGTTTAATGTTCGTTTCATGCTACGCTTTTTTATTTAGTTTTTGTTTTTCTCAGTTCGTAAATTGAAATTCAATTCATCTAATTTGAGTACTTCGTACAATCTGCTCCTTCAGTACCAGGATACTGTTCCGTTGTTCCGGTGGCAACAGATTAATCTGCTCATCTGAAAGCTGCAACACTTGCATGATCAGCGCTGCTTTTTCCTGATCGGTAGCATCACTGGGCAGTGGATCTAAATTCAATCCAGACGATGCTGCAGACAGCGACGCAGCACTCGGCACCATCGGTCTACCGGCACCTCCCGCTGGTGTCGGATTCGCGTTTGCGCCAAAGTGACCACCGGCCCCGGCGGCATTCATCAAACGTGGATCTTTGCCAACACGTGGATCAACTGGACGCTGGCGAGGATCGGTCGGAAATGGTGGGACGTTTTGAGGTGCTGGTCGCTGCACCGCCTGCTGGTTACCACCGGATGCGAAACGATTACGTGGATCGAAATCATTACCACTAGGTGCTTGGCGTCCCAATCGAGGGTCCACGTTGGCCCGAAAGTTATCGCCGTTGCTATTGGATCCGTACGGCGGCAGAAACGGTGTCGCGTTTCCTTGCATCGGAGGTTGCGGTTGGATTGGTTGGAATCCTTCATTGAAGTTAGGTGTGGATTGCGTTTTGTACAGAAACGAGTACGCCGCCGCTGGATCAATAGCTTTGGTAAGTACTTGTACTTGTAACAGCGCGTAAGCCAGCTGTGGATTTTGCATAAGCATATGACGTGCCTCGAAGGGATTAGTCTGGACCAGCAGCTTCATTTGTACCATCATTTCGTGCAGCCGCTCCGGTGGTAAGCTGCTAACGTGCTTAGTAATCACTTCCGGAGCATGCTGTGGAGAACAGTGCTCGCCATAAGGGCTCTCTGCACGCGGTACATGCAACAGCGCGGCCATTTCCATGCGAGATTTTTCCGTACAAGCATTATCCACACGGAGCGGACGCCCACCGAAAACGTACCCGTTCAAGTTACGCATCGCACTCAGGGCCGTCTCTTTGTCCTTGTATTCGCAAAATCCATAGCCTTTCGGTTTGCCAGATTCTCGGTCATACACCAATCTACAAGCATTTAAGGGAATATTATAAAATCATACTCATATCATACTACCTGCGAGTACAACTCGCTCATTACATACTTCATAGACAACACCAAGCCAACTTCACAAAAAATTTCCTTCAGTGCTTCCTCGGTCGCATCGTACGGAATGTTACCAACAAACACCGATCGCATCGATTTGTCCATAATACCAGGATCATGATTGCGATCTCCCATTTCGAATTGTTTAACGTTATTAGTATGCCAAAATAATGTGAAACGCTGAAAAACTCTCTTCAACCAGCAAAACTGTAAACAAAGCTAGCGACAACGAAAAACAAGTGTCAAAACTGTCATCAGTCCAGATTAGGTCTCGGCGATCATTAGTTCAGAAACGTACCACATCTGGCGCTGGCGTCGCTAAACGTCATTCGCAATGGTCGATGTTTTTGTCGATGATTTTTTCTAATGTTACGATGTAAATCTGTACTGGAAAATTTTGAACATAAATTTATTTTATCATGTGAATCTTTTGTTGAACGTGTACATATAGTTAGTGTTGTTTAATGATGTGTATTTTCAGATTCATCACTCATCAAGATTCTGTGGTTGGTTGAAGAAACGCAGTATCGTATTTCGCTACACAAATAACAAATATTTAGAGGTGGATATAAAGATATAAATAAAATTTATTCGACTTGAAATCTTATAGGTTATCAAGTTACAACGGAAAGGTCCTATGAAATTTTATCTTTTAGTAACGCTTACCACATTCAAATAAAACATTTGCAATCGTAATTTCCTACTCAAACGAAAATATAAAACAACGATGAAAAATTAAAATTTAAATAAAAAATTATGTTATGTTTTAGATGAAGACTTCGTAAAAATATGTTAAAAAATCATGAAAATTAAAGACCTACAATTGTTTCTAAAACTTACGTAAACTAATGTACATCAGCCTGCACCATCGTATTCGTAACATAATTAATGATAATTAACAATATGAATGATCTGTTTTGCACTTTTCTTCAAACCATTTGGACATGAACTGGTTTTTAGCTGAAAGTGATTCGTATTCTACTCGATTGCTGTCTACCTTTGGCGCTGGAAAAATTCGTTTCATATCACCCCTGTTCATGTGCTCTCGATAAGCGCGTTGCAGATCGTCCAAATCGCTTTCCTCTAGGCACGTGGAGCACAGCTGACACTCGATCGGAGCACAAGATTCCGTACATGGCAGATCAGCACACTGGTTGGCGGATGTGGCAAGATTCTTTAACGACGTAAGCATTGCTTCCGTATCCGGTTGCTGTTTGCGAAATGAGTCACGCTGAATGCTGGACCCAACACCAACCAGCTGAAGCAAGTTGTAGATAACTTGCTCGTACAGCAGTTGGTTCGGTTTAAAGTGTGCCGACGAAAGATTTGGACTCATGTTGGCTTCCATGAGATAAACCTTCAGATTATTGTCGACAACCAAATCGAATCGCATCATTTCGAAGAAATTTCTTCGGTTAGTGTAGCGAGGTAGCAGGGCAGTAAGTAAAGGTTCTTTTTTTAGAATTATCTCACGAATAGCATCCTCAACTTGCTCCCAGATCGTGCTAGGATCACGACCTTTATTTCTGAGGTACGCATCGAATGAATCTTTCATACCAAATCCATATTTGTTGTAGAATTGAGTTAAAGAAGGTACCTCCCACGTAGGTAAGTAATCATCTCCCACGATGTACTTATCTACATCGGAAGCATTGAACGGATAATAGGGCACCGGGCAGTAGCGAAACAGAATATCTCCTTTGTAAATGTATACACGCAGTGGATCGATGGATGTAATCACAGTATATACTCCTATATCGAATTTGTAGCCATCCACCAGTAGGGGATCGTCGATAAACTCCTGGATGAATGTATCATTGTTGCTGAAATTAATTTCTTCGATGCTTTTGATGTGTATATGGCGATGTTGATTATGTTTTTGTACAAATTTCTTGCCCGGATTAGCAGCGGTATACTCCCGAAACTGTACGGTGTCCGCAGGCAGCTTAAACGCTACCGGTATATACTTCATTTTCGTGGTGGACAGATCAACTTTGTTTGTGATGTAACCAGATCCTGGGAAATGATTTACTAGCTGGTGGCGTTTCATACGCTGCAGATTAATCTTACGGAACGGATAGTCGTGTGCCCAAAGTAAATCCCAGTTGCCTGTATCGTTGGTGGTTTGTTCAATGCCCAACCGATGTAGTACATTGTGAACATGTAGAAGGTGACCTCCAGTGGGGTTTCGTCCAAACACCCAGTATTTCGGGCGTGACTCGTGAGAATAAACCTTTTTCTCAACAAATTGTAGCTTGGGCTTACATTCTTCCTTTGGTAGTTTTAAATTCAGTAGGGCTTTAACAGCGTCACTGGGCAAACATTGCACCAAAGTCACAGCAGCGATGGTCACTGTTATGAATATAATTTGGCCTGTTGTTGTTCGGAGATCGAAAAAGCCACCGCGATCTTGTTCCAGATATCGATTACCTACTGGCGTTGGTGTTTTCATTGTGGATGTTCTTACATTCTCGTCAGATTTAGAGCGTCCATCGATCTACAAAGAAAGGGTAAATAGTTGAAATACAAGCCATGCCACTTGGCCAATTCTATTGACCTACCTTTTTTGTGGCCTCTTTTCGTATGTTCATCGTAATTGATATTCAATACACATGCAACTGCGGACACTATGAAGTGGTGGGAATGAAATTAATCACTATCTTTCACAAATGCTTTAATCTTCTAGACCAGCAGAAACTAAACCTCCAGAACATCAAAGCTGAACATTTTAGAACTAACAAGATTTTCAGGTTCGTCGCTTGCAACCGATGAATGCACAAAGAACATTATTCACCTTTTCTTGTCAAATGTATGATCAGCACAGATCCAATCAGCGCTTCTCAATTATAGGTTCACTTTGTAAGGAGTAACAGAAATATTAACAAATACTTTTACACTATTGCAAAACTCTGTGGTTTTTGAGCCAATGTCTATTTCAATAACGATCAATAACAGGAAAGAAAAGTTGTAGACTTTAAAGATACAATAAAGTAACATAAAAATGGTGTTAAGAAACACTGGTGTTCATTCCTTTAGGAATGACAATCACAATGTTTACATTCGGCAAACTGTCAGTTCGAGCATGTGTTTGTTTGGGTTTGTAGCCGGCGAATAGATAATTATTTCTGTATTCTGTTTAACTAAACACGTTGTGAACTGTATATTTACAATGTTTTACGTTATTGGGTTGGGCCTCGGAGATCCGGAGGATATTACTGTGAAAGGTCTGAATATAATAAAACAATGCGAACGTGTTTATCTTGAATCATACACTTCGATATTAAGCTGCGGGCAGGAGAAGTTGGTATGAATAATTTGTAACCAAGGGACTACATGACGATTACAAATAAGAACTTTTGATTTTGCAGGAAGAATTTTACAACCGTAAGCTCATACTTGCCGATCGTGAAATGGTGGAACAACGAGCCGATGAAATCTTGGAGGGCACCGAAAACAAAACGGTAGCGTTTCTGGTAGTTGGCGACCCGTTCGGAGCCACCACTCACACCGATCTGTTGCTTCGGGCCAAGGAAAAGGGCATTCAAACATCCGTTGTCCACAATGCATCGATTATGAACGCAGTTGGATGCTGTGGGCTACAACTCTACCATTTTGGTGAAACAATATCCATTCCCTACTGGGACGATAGCTGGAAGCCGGACAGTTTTTACGATAAAATAGACGCCAATCTGAAACATGGACTGCATACACTGTGCCTGCTGGACATCAAAGTGAAAGAGCCAACGTTAGAATCGCTGATGAAGAAAAAACGGGAATACATGCCGCCGAGATTTATGTCGGTAAGTGAAGCCGCTGGACAGTTGCTGGAAATTGTGCGCAACAAATCTACGGATGACGGTAATAAAGACGATCATCACAAGCTGACTGAAAATTCGCTACTGGTTGGTCTCGCCCGGGTGGGTCATGAAAGTCAACAAATTGTGGCCTGCTCTCTACGGGATATGAAAAATGCCGACTTGGGACCACCACTCCATTCGCTCATCATTCCCAATGGGCGTCTGCATCCGCTAGAGACGGAATTTCTTCAGCAGTTCGCTGAACTAGACCTACAAAAAACATGATTCATGGGCGTTTAATTGTTCCGAATGGAAATGAAGACAATCCATTTCTTTTATATATGTTAACTTGCAGAAATAATAAAGTCTCTGTAAATAAGTAAATGGCTAATAATTCAATCACTTCTTTGTTCTTTGAAAATCCTGGCGAGCTGTGAAGACACGTTAATTATATGCCAGCTAGATTTTATCGTCAATCTACCCAATATGCAAAGAAAAACGGTCGGACGGATTTGGACGGTCAAAGTTCAAGGGTACCTTTTCTTTAGTACCATCTTTTATTTTATATTTCGTGCCTTTAAGGTGTGGCGTGCCAGATTAATCATTATGCTTGAGTTCCCGCTAAGTTCATTGACTTTTGATTGGCGTTTACAAGCATATTGTGTCCTTGAATTTTTTTCGCCGCACACGACTAATGTGTCTGGCACCCGCAATGATTAAAGGACTCACAACTAATGAAAACGGTAATGGTGACTTGGTTCATGGGAAAAATTCTGAAACTATGCAATTATTGTTTGGATTTTATATTTTTAATGCTATTCGTGAATGTATTCCCATTACTATTTTGTTAAAATTATGTAATTGAAAATTTTCCATATGCAAGACATAAACATGCACATGGTCCACCGTGCTTGTTAACAATGCTATGCTCTCCAGCTGCCATATGGATTCCGATTGATCCTTTTCCCAACGGTTGGATTCATGCTCAGGTCCATTTCGTTTGCCAATTTTGTTGCTGAGTAATATGCTCCAAACGGAAGCAGTAAGATTTATTTTGTAAACCTGACAATTTCTATTTGTAAATAGCTATCGTAATCTTAACAGGGAGTAATTTTTATTGTTTTCAATTCATTATTTTTTAAATTATGTTTCAATTATTAATTGTGATTATATTATTCAAACAAGAACAAAATTCAAATCCAACAAGAACGAAAATCCATCGTCTCAGCCGCTAGGGGGTTAAACTTGAATTCAAATTTGCCTAAGAATATGTTTTGTTGGTGGGTTAGAGTTTGTCTTGAGCATTGACCTCTCGATTGCCGTTGTTTCTTCTTTGTTTAGTTTGCTTTCTGCTCGAAGGATGCTCCGTCACTCGGCGCTAGCGTTTTGGGTACGTTGCGTTTTGTTGTCCTATCGTAGTTGCTAGGACAACCTGCGCTTAACCCTTAAAACAACCGGGTACTGCGAATAAACCTGTCCTATGTACAGCCCCTGTGCGCCATTAGTAACGAACAGTCGTACTGCGGGTCGTAACCTTGCAAACGAGAAAAAAAAACTTTTTCGAGTTTAACAAGCAGCCATAACAACACTTACACATTATCGATTGCCTGGTTGACGCGGTTAGGCTCCTGTGCCTGGTCCAATTACGAAGGTGAAAATAGCAGCATATGTCTGTAGAACGGTCAGATCTCCTTCAGATTCCGAAACAGAACGTTGTATTCACTCAAGTGTAAGTTAACAAGACCGACTGGCCACAATGCCGATATCAGCACCTAAAATTCCCGAAGGACTTCCAGAGTTGATGCGCGGGTTGGCTAAGAGTGTTATTAAGGAAAATCCGGAAAATCTGTACGTGCACGCGGCGGAATACTTTGAAAATCTTATTCGAGAACGTGACGGACAACTGGATGGTTCGGGCTATCAGACGTTTAACGCATACAAAGTGTATGCCGACTATAAGGAAAAGACGCGCGAAAAGTTGGGCCTCCCGAAGGAGCCCTCGCTTAGTGACGGTAATGGCGGCGATGGTGACGAAAGTGGCAGTGGCGAAAGTGAATCCAAGTTACGGGGTCGCAAACGACGTCGTGCTCGCAAACCATCTTCCAGAGAGAAGGACAATCCGGCAACGATGCTTGGCAAGCAGTCGATCAGTGACGATGGTGAACCACCGAAAATGATGTCTCTTTCAGACGAAAGTGCTCCCGTACCAGTAGTGGAACGAGAAATTGTGAAAGTTCATTACAACCCGCCTGAAGCATCTCCATCCCCGGGAAGAGTAGTTAGTGCACAGTCGGTGGAAGCGGATCAAGCCGTCTCTAGTATTCTGGACGATGATCAAATGCTGGAGTCGGATGGCACCGGTGGAAAGGAAACGGGCGATGAGCTGGTGGATAAAGGCGATGACGTTGGCACGGCACCCAGTACTGCGGAAATTACTGAGCAGTCGCTTACAGCGGTTAGCGAAGTCAAACCGTGTGCTGAGATGGCCTTGGAGGATATGGAAACGTGTTTCATGCATGCAAACGTAGATGATTTATTGGAAAAACGTTCAGAGGATCGTAAAGACGAAAGCAACGATAAGGGAAAGGTCGCCAGCGATGCGGGTCCGTCCGACACTAACGAAGGAGTAGATATTCCCGAGGGTCCAATGGGAGTGGAGCACATTAAGGTAGCTGAAGTTGATCAGAAGCCCGATACGTTGGAGATAGATGAGGTCAAAGATAAGAAAAATTCTTTGGAAGAGGAAGTTATGCTTGATAATGGGTCAACCACAGTTCCAACGGAGCCGAAAGATGAAGTTACAGATCCTGTTGAAGACGTAGCTTCAGAGGATCAAATAGATGACGAAGTTCAAAACACTTTAGCAGATGCTCTGATCAATGTTAATGTTAACCCTACAGAAGAAACAAATACTTCAAACGACAGTGGAGATCGGCAAAAGTCAGAAGAAAAGATTGAAGAACCAGATGCAACAGGAGGCAACGATACTGTTGATGTAATTTCCAATACAAAAGATAAAACTGATTCATTGGATACTTCTGAAAATTTAGCACCAAATGAACAATTCCCCGCAATTACATCTCACGACGGTATTCCAGAGAACATTGTAACTGAATCTGTTAATCTTGATGCGACCGCACCTTCTAGAAACGAGCCTGAAGCCCCGTCCGTTCAGCAAATTGAACAATCGGTAATCGTATCCTCTCGAATGGGGATTGATGAGGAGGAGGATATTGTTAAAATTGAAAACAATGATGAATCGATACGAGTTGATAGTGTTAGTTCACCTATCAAAGAAACACCTGCTGAATTAAAGGAAACGCCTAGCGTACCTCAAGAAGAGAGTTCTACAAAATCTGACGATCAAGATCAGAAGGAGGAACCAAAAGAATATCAACCAATTATTGACAAAGCTGAAACCACGGAACAATTGAAACAATCTAATGATGCTCAAGAACAACGAAATCAACAAACTGAACCAGGTTCATTGGATAAAAATAAATCATCTCAAGATTCGATTGTTCTGCAGAATAATCCATCAGAAAACGCTTCATTTCTCGAAGAAAACCTTTCCAGAGACCCGGAACTTCTAGGTAACCTGCAGGCAGATTCTGTTCCACAGGAAGATGAAACTGCTCAAACGGTAAACAATGACGATAAAGAACAAAACGACATAAATAATTCTGATGCAGTCAACCAAGAAAATCCTACAAAATCTGAAGATATCGATTCAAAGGGTGATACTATTGAACCGACAGTGGATAACGTAGAGAATGTGGCAGAGAATGTAGCTGACGATTCGCCGAATCCTTCAACTGCCGAACATGATTTACAACCATTAGATGAAGTAACTGATAAAACCCCAGAGAAACCAAAAAGTGACGAGCAAGACGAATCAAGCAAAACAAATCTAAACGCATCTGAAACGAGAAATATTCCTTCTGAAGAAGAGCCTTCGAAACTCCTGTATGCAGATGATACGAACAGCGATGTAGTAGTCATTTCTGAAGCCGAAGGTGCGCCAGCTCAGCAAGTTGATAACGCGATGGAGGGTACAGGGTCAGGCGATGAAAAAACTGATAATTTGAAGTATGAAAACGATGGGAAACTGGAATCAGTTAATCCATCTCTGGACGATGAAGAGGTAAATGAAAATAACAATGTTACTGATAAAAATGATTCGCTAATCAAGCATCGATCTCTTGAAGATGTAGTCTACGCTGATGGTACAGATATCGGCACGGTAAATGGTCCCGAGGAGAAAACTGGTGAACAGACAGCTGAGAAAAGCACTACCGAACCAGAACCGGCGGTAGATGCTTTGATTAATATTGCTAAACAAGCAAGTGAAGATTCATCAGCTTTTGATAAAAGTGCGACGAAGGAAGAGATTAGCGGCGGTAGTACTGATCGCACTAATCAAGAACAAGAAAATACTACCATTACCGCTGACACCACGATTGAAGCTTCGGAAACAACTGCAGCTTCAAATGTTGTATTGGAGAATGTAATAATGGACGAGATGCAAACACTACTAGAGAAAGATTCCAACGACAAAAACAAAGAGAGTAATGAAATGATTTCGGAATTACAAGAAAGCGGTATGGGTCCGAAAACTGACGAATCCGATAAAACCGTATCAGATGTTGCTAGCGCTGGAATTGAACGCGCTATCGATGAGACCCTAACAGAGGATGATATTCATGTTGATAAACGATTTAACGCTACAGAAATGACGGAAAGTCCAGACATAAATTCAGAAAATCCTTTACTGGAAAATAACGCATCATCTGGTGATGGTAATGAATCAATTTCGAGGGAACCATCAATTGATTCTGCAACTAAGCAAAACGGCACAAGTACGTCTATGCCGCTGGATGCATCTGAGACTGTTGCACCGAAACAAGAAGCAAGTCTAGAAGAGGTCGTAGAAGAACCATGCGTGAAACGTGTAGTAACACCTTCGAAATCAATACGTCTTGAAAAAGACGAGAGCACTGAGAAACAAGTTGAAGAGTTGGAAAAAATTAAAAAGGTTGATCTAAGCCAGTTGAGTAAAGATTCCGCCGAAGCCTTGTTCTATAGTTTAAAGAAAAGTGAACTGGAAAGTCAAGAACCAGAGGGTCTTGATACGTCCGCCGCTGGTATACACAACGATCAGCAGACGACTACAGATGATGACGATCAAGACGTGGTGGTAAAGGAGGAGCCAAATTCAATTCCAAATGAAGAAAATACAAAACGAACGTTTACAGATGATTTTTTAGATGAAAACCCCATCACAGAAGCGGCCCCGGCTGAAACAACCACAGTGTCTGATGATGGGGTTCAGCAACAGGAACCCACGCCAGCAGAACAAGATCAATCATCGTTGGAAGCGGGTGAACAGGAGGATGAATTTAATCCAATGGTAATGGTATCAATGCGCACGAAGCAGATCCAGGAGCAGTTACATAGCAGAGCAGCAGGTGCAGATGAGCCATCCAATCTAGATCCGGCATCGAATGACACAACACCTAAGCGACCGATGATGCGAAGATGTCTGACGGAGATGTCCGGACTGCAGCGATACGATGCAATGGTCGACGATGATCCTATCGATGCTCGTCAAAGCGATCCGAGCTACGTGGAGGAAGAAGATCAATTTGATGGATACTACATTGGGCATATTAAAAACAAAATACTTGCTTCGTCCGTATCGGTGGCGGATTCGGACTGTCCTGATGATACGCGTTCGTCCGTAGAGTCGGTTGATGAGAACAACGTGCGCACCGCACTGGAAACGATCGCTTCGACGGACACGGAGTCGACGATTGCGTCGCAGGCTACCATCCAGCAGGCTGGTCGCCGCAGTTACCTTCGGAAGCACTCGCAAAACACATCCTCCAACATTCCGTACGCCTCGTTCGGTAATGCAGCGATCGATAAGTCGCTGGATGAGTTTATCGAGCGCGAGGAGCAACACAAGCAGGACGAAGCGATGGCGGAAGCGGCCACCAAGATTCAGCGCTCTTACCGGACACACAAGAAGAAGCTGCTGCGTGACTACCACAGCACGATGCGCACCTTTACGGAGGATCATTCGGCCGAGAGCGGCGAAGAGTCCGCCGCCAACGTGATCCAGATCAAGCTGGACCAACGGCGCACCGAAGCAGGTCCGACGCCGCCAGGTGATGCTGGCGAGGAAAGCGATACGACGGTAGCGTCCCATCAGCCTTTGGGCTCCGGTAAGCGACCAATGTATAGCTTAAACATCGACGAGTACGATACGATGACACGGCGTATGACTCTTACCCGCGGTGTAGCAATGCAACGCAATTCCACACCGGAAGATGACTCCGGCAAGTCGACTAACGTGTCGACCGATCGAAAACCATCGCTGACCAGCGCGCTCGTGGCGGAATCAGCACCGGCCAGTGGTTCCGGTGAGAGCCCTTCATCGGACGAAAAGCCCGCGGAACAAGGTGCTACCGGAAGTTCGAGTGACGAGCGGGAACAGAAGAAGGCACAAAGCTCATCACGATCAAGTTAGTAGTTCCGTACTACCGATACTACCATCTACCATCACGCCCATCACCAACATCAGCAGCACTAACCTAGCCCGCAGAATCGTGTCATCTGCGTGAGATATCTGAGTGTTTCTTTCTCTGTTCTCCGGCGTTCTTTCCCCCTCCATGCGCTGTCTCTTTCTTGCAGAGCCGAAAAGTGGTCCAGCATCGACGGTGTCGGGGCAGGACTCGAATATGCAACCACTGCCGAGAAGTAACACCGGTAATACCAGCCGTACGTCGTTTGCTCCACTGGACGTACAGAACCTGTTGCTAATAGCCCGGCAGCGCACAATGCCGGTGCAGATCGATTCGTCCGTCATCCGGGTGCTGCCTAAGCACATGCGCAAGCGAATCAGCAGTGCCGGCATGCTGAATGGCAACGGCAAGCGCAAATAGGCGTTGCGTTTTGTACATCTGCATGAAAACAGACAGCGCCTCGCTTTCAAAGCATGCACCGTACGTCATCCCATGGCCTACCGTGCGAACGTTTCCCAGGCAGCACGAGATGTAGTATGTAGTTGAGCGGTGTTGAATAGCAATTGCGAATACAAAATATATTCAGCTACCTGGCGCTAATGACAAGTTTAGCACGTTATAATTATTGCGTTTCATTTCGTTCTTCCTTCCGCTCTTTGATTTTGCCGGTTTTTGCATGACAGTTTTGCGCTTCACGGGTTCCTCACCAGGTTGCCGCTCAGCTACGGGGTGATGCATCCGTAGCCAACACATAGCAACGCTTCTCATTCGCATGTAGAGCATCCTTTCCCCTCACCACTAGTTTCTCGCTGCTAGATATAGTTCTTTTTTTATGTGCTGTGAGATGCATCGCTTTTAAGCTTTTCGGACGTTCAATCGGTGCTATTTGCAGGGGACAAATTCTTGCAGTGATAGACCTCTTGTTGTGCGTCATCGATGCTAGTGACGTTGTAGATGGGACGTTTTTACAATCTACCTAAACGAGAAATGTTTCCGTTGGAGCTACATAGTCTGTGTTTTAGTTTCGCTTAGACAATTTAAAATAGTTTGGATGTAGTTATTTTACAACCACGACAATCACGTTTTTTATCCGCAATATGTATAAACAAGGTAATTGACCTTAATTATCCGTAAAAGAAGCAATCATACGATTTATTGCAATTGTTTATTTTTTCAAAGTTCTTCTGAACGAATACTACTTCACCATCGATATAAAACATAATACAAAATTAACATTAGCGCTGTTCTGCTTTAGTTGAAAATTATTATGAAAAACTATTTCTATTCTGATAGAAATACCACTTTGGAGTAAGTGCTAGTGTTATAATAAAATTGCATACCAAAGAAAGCAAAATATTTCACTATAATAACCTACCTTGCGTACCAAATAGTACCGTCGATAAGAACAAATTTCTTAAATTTTAATTTAATATAGTTCGAAGAGACTCTGAAATGAGGTTTTTTTCTCGTTTGCTTTTCAATCGAAGACCAATAAACAAAAGAGGAGAACGTACGTAAATTTTCTTATGTTACCATACTGATGTATTTTTATATATGATTCAAACTCCTATGAAATTGGTAAGCTTACCTCATAGTAAATTTGTATGAAGATCAAACACTATGTTATTTTAACAAATCTGCAACTCTTAGTTCAATTTCAAGAATCACATTTTAAATAGTCCCCCAGAACCCAGCTTTTGCTTGAATCGAATCGAGCTCCCCAGAAGCGTCCCGACAAACAAACATTACTTATTAAACTGGCCTCGTTAATGGACATTCTGTTGGGTGTCTCGCTGCAGGGCCGAGTAGAAAATGACACACAAGGGCCAATGACACAAATCGGGCAAAGAGAATTTCGTATGCGACATGCGGTTTAGGGGACTGAAGTGGAATTTTGGTTACTTTTTATCTCCAGTCGGGTCCTTCTTCGTCAGCACTCGGTGAGTGTTTGTACAGTGACACAAATTACCCATCATTAGCCACGCTGATAAGATGGCCCTACGGGGACAAGGGAAACCCAAGGCGAACATGTGTACGATATTTGCTTCAGACGATGTCCGAGTTTAAAACGATTTGCTTTTTGGTAGATTTAATTGTGCGACGGGCATTACGTAAGTGTTAATTGCTTTATGACGGTAAGGTTTGGTGATGGTGAGCCTATCGTAGAACCGTGGCAATATTGACTGACCTGCTGTCGATTATTGTTTGTAAGGGTCTTACCGAGATTTTGAGCTGCATATGCCAAGAGTGATTATTTTTCCGCTATCCACGCTATCTCCTTTAATTTACGATGCCTTTGTTTTAACTGTCCCCGTAACGAATACTGTGCCTGCCGACGTTGTTGTGACATTTCGAGAGTCTTTGTGGCTGAAAATCTTTCAAGCGGGTGATGAAAGTGTGAAACCGCTTCCTTATGCACAGGGTGTGAGAAATGGGTCAGTTAGGTAGCCCATGGACAAAGTATTTTACGACCTGCCACCGTGCGGGGCTAAATAAGGGAGAAATGGAATGAGTGTATGCTATGTTTTGCGCTTTTGTTTCATCCGCATTAGGGTTTCAAATATCGCTAACATATTCATCGGCTCCTATCTTCTCAGCCGCCCAAAGATGCGTCATAATAGCCATTATCCAGCTGTTATGGTGGACGCAAACGGGTAAAGGTTAATTGGAGGCAAGTGACAGGTGGGTTTCCCTCGGAGGGAGGAGGCGCCGGGGTGGCAATCGGGGGCTATTACAGTAGCAGACCTTCCGTCGATACGTTGATTACGACTTCAAAGTACGCACGCGATCTCGGTCCGTCCGAGCGCGGGAAAAGAAAGAAACGGTGGACCGGGAAGCGAACGAAAAAAAAACAAAACAAAGGACGACCAATGGCTTAAATTCCGCATTTAACATACGAGCATCGCACCGGACGTCGCACATACGGAACGTTTGACTTTGCACGCACACACAAACACACGCGCGGTCCACTGCCACTGACGTCAATCCTCAATTGAACCGGCGAGATGCGTCGGTTGTCAGTTGGTCCATTTTTAAGTACCACAAACCATTGACCCAGCGCATTGGACGCATCGAGCGAGCCGAGCTCAGGACCACTAAGCGTGACGAGATTGGGGTCTTCTTCCACCTCCGCGACCATTTTCAAATCGGTCACAAAGTAGGCAAATGGAGGTGCAAAAGATCCACCGGCTGCAATCGCCTCAACTCTTCCGTACACACCAGCGCACACCAACTCCAGAAAGAGAGGTGTTGGGGATTGAGAACCACCTCGCCCCGACGAGCCGGATCGACCTTGGCACCCACGAAAAATGTCACCGATGTGTTTTCGTACGTGCGGACGGGCATCATCACGTCTCTCGGTGATGTTACCGATACCATCCGGTAGACGATTAATGGCGCAGTTACCGAGCGGTATCGGTTCAAGCAAAAAATAACTTCATTTCTTGTCAACTTCATCCTCCGCTGGGGCCTGGCGTCCACTCCCTGACGGCAACCATACGTGCATGGTCCATAATAGTACGTCTCCTGCAGACGGCTGGGTGCGGTAGAAAACAGTCGTACAATATGACATGCCGATAGCGTCCGGATCAAGTAATGAATGTGCGTAGGTCCCACCAATGTTTGGTCCAACGAATCGAACGAACTTGGATGGATTTGGTACGGGCTATTAATAGTTAATATGCGGCAGTGGATACTCGTTGGAGATCATGGTCGTCATCGTCGTCGCCTGCCCTTGCTCTAACCATCCACGAAGCATGTTTTGTTGTACATTATTAGGCGACCAACAAAGCATAACCGTAAAACGACGGTGTTTTTTCAAATTCAATCTAACACGCGTAAAATGTAAACATGCACTACTTACTTGTTGGAGTACCAATTGATGGAAGTTGTGTTGAATAAATATAGCAATAAATATTTCAAGCCAATTACGGAGCAAACATTTTGAATTTGGTTTTGAACGATTAAAATAAACTTTCGAAAGAAATCATACGAGTTCCTTTTTATTAAGAGATTTACTCATTATCAAATATGAGTGCTTTGGATTTAAAAACAAACACTAAACTAAATTGACCCTCACTGTGGTCAATGTACCCTGGGTCGGCACGTATTTGATTAAAATCAGCATACCTTAGTCATCGTCCCAAAATTTCGTACCGATCGTCGTCAGGCGTCCATGAAAACGATCAAACTTTTCACGGTTACCCGTACCGCCAGTACCAGTCTTTTTTCCCGCGATCGAAATGCGCAATGGCAAGTGCACTTTCGGCTTCCGGTTTTCGTGTGTGTGTGTGAGTGTGTGTATCTTTTTTTTTCGTTGGCCGGAGGACGAGCAACGCCTTTCGACCGCGGCTATTTGCGGTCAGTCATATTTCACGAAAGTTCAAGTATGCCGATCGATCTATCTTTACCGACGCCCGAAGAGGCCCTTCTGCGCTGCATTTTCGGTGTTGGCAAGGGTGCGAAATAGTGGAAATCAACTATTGCCCCGTGCACAGGACCAAGCACGAAGGTGCACGAGAGGGGGAGGGGTGTCGTAGGAAAAGGGGTGGCCGGAAAAATTTTCTCGACTCTCGGCACGAGAGCGGCCGGCGAGCGCATCGTGGAGTGTGTTAGAAAACTGACAGAAACGTTGACGACGATGATGATTATGACGGTGCGAAATGCCGCGCGAAGTGTGCTCATCCCGAACCCGGCGGGACGGATGGGATTTTACGGCCGTGTGTACACACGCTACAGCGTGGTTATGCATTTCGCGATTTTTAGTGGCCCACTCCACCAACCGGATGACCTTGTTCGAGATCGCGGTATGCGGGCGATGAGGGAAGACAGTTGGCTTAGAAATTGGATGGTGAAAATTTGACATACGAACACGACGATGATCGGCTTCTGCCCTGCTTAGTAGCACGTTCAGCGTTTTGCCTCTGTTTTGCCCACCGAACATATGGTTTTACTTAAAAGATCTCAATTTGTTTGAGCTCGGTACCCGGTACCACCTTGGTTAAAAATGTCGCTTGAACGCGTAATATCGCGACGCGATCTGGTAATCGTCCATGGTGCGGAAGGAACGTTGGATTTATTTACTTCCCACATCGATCCAGCTGATTCGTGCTTAGGGAAGCACGTAACGCGAACAGCGTGCATACCAAAACGCATACTAAGTGAGTCCGTCATTAGTAGCACGATCGATGGACACGGTGCACACATGGTTCTGCTCTAATGCTACGTGCGCCCGCAATGTGTGGATGGAATTTTTATATGCATTTTAAAGCTGCCCGTCATGACTGTCATCGGGTTAATGATAGACGGTCCGGACACGGACGATATCATCACGCATTGCCGCGGGGTCTATTTTCGCATCGTGATACAATTTGGATACCAAGGAATGGGATGCGCTGGGCCAGCGGGAACGGAACGAGGGGGCACATTAAAACAATTCAGAATCAGTCAAAAAAAAAGAGTAAGAAACAAGCGTCATAAAAACTGCGCCACGGTACGCGCCCAATGTATGATGAGTTTATGACCGGGTTGGGATCGGGCAATAATTCTCGTTGGTACTGGTGGCTGGCTCGCTTCACTGTGTCGGGCCGTGTTGTTATTGCTTGCCGGTCGGAGGAATCACTTTTCTGCTGTACAGCCCTGTTGTGTCCCCATGAACTTAACATTGTCGGTCGGTACTGTGTTTATCTTCATGGTCAAACGTTTAAGTCGTAGTTTTGTGGATACCAATAGACGTTCGGGGCTGATACAAATGTGCGGAATGTACTTCGGGTGCACAGATAAGATGAACGTGTCTACTTAAGAATATATAGCAATATACCAATATGACTCAAAGCACACACATATAATTGACAAAATAATTCGGAACGAAGATGGAATTTTACACGCATAGATGTTGGAAATCAACCGTACACTTAGCCAAAAGAAACGTAACAAAATCAAAGAATGCTTTGCAATACATCATACGAAGCGGTATGTTTTTTAAGCATAGATGTGGCAAAGATAATAGTTGCATAAGAAAAAAATTATCATCTAGGTATGGACAGATAACAGAAATGGAAAAGCTATGTAATTGATTTGTTTACTTATTTGTTTATTAAATATTAATATTGTTTGCCGCAAGGGCTTAACAATAGTGTCAAGATACATGTGTGGAAATACTTATTAAAAACGGATAAGACGGAATGGCACAGACATTAAGGTAGTGCAGATAGGAGACGGGAACGGAAACAAGTTAAGGAGATGTTATAGTCAAATAAATCACTTACAGAGTTTAAGTCCGATAACGCGCGCATCCAAGGATCGCTGAGGGAGAACCGCGAGTGACGCAAAGGGATTGCAAAAGGAGAACGGAGTCGCAAAGGCTGGACGGGATGTAGAATGGGATAGCCACCAAAAGAGCGGGGGAGTAAATATTGGAATGAAGGATATTGGCGATTAATAACTTACGAACTAGACTGTGACTTTCAGGCTGGCCAAACCTAGCAGACGACAACTAGCCGGATGAGATGGTAAAGAGATGCTGCGGTCATTTGGGAATCGCCTAGTGGCAAGACGCGTAAATTTCCGCTGCTCTTTCTCCAACCTATTTAACGCACAGACACCTGATGGAGACCGCTGGCATATTCCAAAATTGGACGCACCCTACAACGATACAATGCCTTAAGGCATAAAGGGTTCCGGTCCTGTGGTACCGCATCGCTCTTTCACTCGACAGGTCCGATACCATGATCCCAATCGAACCATCCCCTCACAGCGTGGAGTAGTATTAAGCTATGGTGGCAACATCGTTCTTAGTAAGTCTGTAAAACGATGACCTGACCTGAATTATTTACAGAAAAGGGCGCAGCGATTCCCGACAGATCATCATATGCGTCTTCCGTCAGGCGTCGGTAACAAACGATCGTCACGGTTTTCTAACGATGTCGAGCAACCAAAAGGTTCTATCACCTTTGTATGTATAATTAATGAATAATTAATAACTTAATGTATAATTAAAATCTACGATTAATCAGAAAAGTAATTCGAATCATTTTCGAGTAAATCAAAATGTTCATCAAACGTCTTAAATTTGAATTTACCCCTCCTTATCTATGGCCCGTACCTCGTGCACACACGGATGTTTGTAAGAATTATGTGTGTTAAAGTTGTGATATTTTGTATGGTTTGTTTTATTCGAATCTTGTTCTGCAACTCGAAGAACAATTCATGTCTAAAAATAAGCATGAAAATGTACCCTTTTAATGGACCGAAATGAGAGCAACGTACTTTTTGTTATTATTATTTTTCTAACTACAGAAACCAAATCCCAGTACATTGGATTGCATAAATGTTTTTCAATTACACTTGTTGCTTTGGCGTCAATCGATGAATGGAAAATATCGCTTTCTTGTTCCGTCGACAAGTCTTTACTCGCTTTGCATAATACAATCGTGCCCACAAGTGACGTAGGAGAGTTTAAATTAAACCATTAAACTGGCTTAACAAGCTCGGGATGCCTGCACGCCCATAAACATCGTTTGTGGCGGCATTATGCAACGACGGATGTGCAATCTGCGACATTCGTCGAATGGAATGAGTTCGTTTGGTTACTAGCAAAGTCGAAGACCAACCCTAGCGATGCCCTGCGAACGACGCTGAATCTCTGTTCGATTGAATTACACCGCTGTCGTGACAATAAATTGGTTTCGATTGTTGGGAGGGGAGCAAAGATTGGAGCCAGCAAAACCCAATATTGGATGAATGTTCTAATCCTTTGGTAGCAGAAGGAAAAAACAAAATCCATTCGTGGGAGCCAGTATTGTGCAATCAGGCGAATGGCACCTTTGGCACCCGGAGGAAGTGTTAAAAATAAAACGGTCAATTTACAGTCAAAGAATCGGTCAATAGGAAGGAATTGGACATCAAATGCGGAGGTCACCGCGTAGTATTGACGTATCCACGATGTGTACCACGTCCATAGCTGGTTTTATCAAACCGCCCGGTAAGAGACAGTCTCCGCTAACGATGCCCCATTTGGGATGTGCGTAATAAAATCACTCATATACACAAAGCATGGCGGCGGGCAAAAATAAAATATGCTGTAATCAGTACCACTTAAGAATCCAGCTCACCTTTTGGTATGCATGCACGTTTCGGCCGTTTTCATTTCCTCGCACAAACCAGTGCAACTAACCTTAGGTGCGACGTAGATGTTAGCCAACAAAAGGGGTCAATTTATACGCGGTTATTGCATGCCTTCCGCAAAGGCTCAGCACAACTGGCTCATGTGTCGAAAATGGCATTGAAAGATATGATTTAAAAAGAAATGAAAGCAAATGTGATTATTTCTATCCACTCTTAGGAAAAGTACAGTTTTCTTAGTGGTAGTAAATAAACAAAAAACACTTGTTCAGAAGAGATTCGCTATAAAACTGTATAAACCTGGAACAAGCGACCGGTACCGGAAAAAAGATGGGATTTAGACAAATTTTGAAACATTTTTCATGTTTCTGTTTCATAATAGGGTTCTCATTGATTTAGTTTATTTTCGAATCTTACGATACAGTTAGAAACGAATCAAATTACATATTGATCTGTTTTTAATACATTGCTGATATAAAATCATCAGTAGGGTAAGTGCACCAATTATGGACGAGTTTGTACAGCGTTTTCAC
>KI915046.1:6678822-6844648 GCA_000473445.2 Anopheles farauti | reverse complement strand
GACAAAACTGATTTTTGAATACAAATCGCTATGGTTTGCTTATATTTTCCATTTTCCCGTCGATAGCACAACAATTGGTGCATTTACCCTACGTGAAATATTTATTATTTAATTTCTTTGAATTTGACAGCTCATGGATGCGTATTTAAGTTCAAGCTAATACACCATATTTTCGACACTAATAAGGTATATGATACTTGAAATAAAACCGAATCAGACAAGAACATCGATTAGGCCGGTTTTTGTTACGGCTATAACGGCAAGGATCTCACAACAAATAACAAGGAGGGGAATAAAGGGATCAGAGGGTTTTTTTTACTACTCCACCAAAATTAAGGTGTCCCTGAGATGTGCTACCGGAACGCGAGACGGAACCACAGCAGGTATTGTCGAGGCAGGTCAATTGCGAGTAAGTTTCTAAAAGTGTTTAAGAAAATGTGTAACGTGCTTTCACAGTGGCCAGTAAAATATCAATACTATCCATATTTCAACACGCTGTGATCGAACTTTGGATGACATATTTGATTTGATTACTTTTTGGACGAAAACTGTCGACGGAACTTGAATTTCTCTCTCGAAAACACAATGAAACTAGCATCTGACAAGTAAAACAAACTAACAACATAAATTACAGTATGACTGAAATGGATGATTGAATGAAAAAAGAAATTATTGACTCAAACGAAAGCATGTTTACAGCCACAATGACCTGTAATGCCATGTTATTAAATTGTATTTTGAAGTCATCGCAAGAGCTGACGCCACAAAACAGACGGATGTGAATAAGCCTGACACATGTTCACTAATTTACCCGAAGGAAACAACGCACAAGCATTGCCATAAATAGAGTTAACTCGTAAGTCAATCATTGGAACACACTGTAGGTAACCACCGTATAAAAAAAAAATTAAGTTTGGTGGTTGAAAGCCACAAAAAAAGAACAACAAATGCCTACACAAATTATAAACGCAGCGAAACGTTGTCTCTCTGACCCTGACCAACAATGGGCGATCGTCGAGCAACGTCATAGGGGCGGTAGTGTGTTTGTGTTTTCTTACGCTTTTGTGGGCTTGTGGCGTTGTTGGTTGCTGGCTAGTGGCGAGTTTGTTAAGTATCATTTCCTTTGCGATGTGACTGACGGCACGAGTATGGGGCGAAATAGTGACAACTCAGGGAGATTCTATTGATTCGTTCATTTGATTACCGTCAGGGGGTGGCCTGTATGCTCCGTTCCCCGTCGGTACGTTCGGAAGCGGGAAATGAAACCCCATTTTTTCAGCTTGATGCATCGTTACCCGCTTCGGGGCGTCTGCTAGGGCTTGACGCGGGTGTTCGCATCGTATTTTTAACTTCTCACTCTCTCTCTATCCTATGTTTTCCCATTTTCCCCTGCGAAATGTAACCTATTTCCCTCCCTGGATGCTGGTTGTAGCGGCGTGAGAGATGAAAATGCAAATGCATTCGAAGTAGCTTCACTACGATGGTATTTTGAATAGAGGTTAGATGCTACCGTGCGGCGTGTATCCATGAACTGCTCTACTGGCAAACGTTGAGGTTGTCAAAAATGGTACGTCTAAAATGAAACGCTGATGCTCGGGAAATTATTGCTCTGACCTTCTAATCACAGCGATGTCATTCCATCTAGGTTAGAAGCTCTAGGTTGAAATTGAGCTACAACAATAAAACTAGCAGAGCAACATGTTGGATGCACTCGGTTAACTTATGTCAAGGCCACTGCACGTCTTCAGCACGGTTCGGTACATTTGTTCGTGTCGGTGCACAAACGCAGCAACCATCGGAAGTAACCGTGTTCGCACAGTACGTAATACGTGGCTGGCAACGTATTTGAAATTTATAATATCTTTCTTCAAACGTTCGTCTCATTCTCAACGTGATGATAACGAATGCGGGTGCGAAGATCTGGTCGGATCACTGCATCAGTTCCAGATCGCCAGAGATCGCCCGAGGTATCTGCTTGAACTTGTCTCGCGATACAACCAGTATGACGCACCGGGTTGTGTTGCGAGATTTGTTGTTTGCTTTCAGACTATGACGCGCCGTTTGGGGTGGCAGCTCAAACACCCCAAAGTGGGATATAGTGGTGGACGTTTAAGTTAGTGTACACTTGCCGGCAAACCACTCGATGGTGCAATTATATTGGCGGTTAGGTTTGGCATCGTTCCATCGTTATAATCCAGCAGATTTTCCGTTGCAACACGCTTTTACCATCCGAAATGATCGCATTTAATCTTGGCTGAAAAGAATCCAAAATTTCGGACAATGTTTAGCATGATAGTATAAATGTAGTTTGTTAGTTCTATCACTGTTTGTTTTTACATGGAATCCAAGCTTTAACAATGATTTTACAATGAGTTTTAACGTATTTTGTTTGAGATGGTGGAACAAAACAAGAATTTGAGTTAGCTCATATTAACTATTTCACTGTTTTAATACTTTTGTATGTTATGTTTCTTATGTTGCAATTTTAATATTATTATTTAAGGACTCCACAACCTTAACCAAGGAAGTGTTTGTGACTTTCGATAAAGATTTCCTAGTAGTACTTATAAATGCAGCCACCACTGTACGCATCAACAAACAGCATCTCCCAACCGAAAAGCTCATTAATCTGTCAGTAGCTCAGCTCTCATTCTGTTGTTTGTGTCCGTGTGTGTTTGTGGTGTTTCTCTCGCGCACAGCTGGTCCACACTGGATGCCATACCCACTATTAGTCTCACTATCTCTTACCTGCCTTCCGAGCACCGACGAGGTTCTATTACGGGCCATACGCCGTCGTCGTACGATACGCACCGCCTGAACGTGGCCACAATTTCGTTCGCGAAGCGCGCGCGTTCGCTCTCTCAGTTTCGAACAAATCGTCCACCAAACTTGACGTAGTGATCTGCGCACTAGACTGCGACCGTTCGATCGTTTCGGAGTGTCAGCAAGTGTCCGTGGGGGGAAAAACAGCAGCGTTCAGTTTTTTTAAAGTTGTGTTGAAGAAAAAAACTTGCCTTACCTCCAAAACTAACCATTCGGGTATTCTTGAGCAGTGCAGTGAAAGTTTGAACGCCTTGCCCCGGGGAATCCAAATATCTGGACACAAGGGAAAGAAAGACAGGCACGCGTGCGTGAGTCTGTGTGTGCGCGGACAAGGGAAACGCGATCGTTAAACGGTGAGAAAAGTGTGATCTCCAGAGACTCTCCAGCGGAACCGGTTCCTCGGGAATCGAAATCGAATCGAGCGCAGCAACACAAGGGAAAACGAGCCACGACAATGCACATTCATCCGAGCTCACCGAACTCCTCCCAGTCGGAGGACGACGCGGCCACGAAAATTCAAGCCAATTTCCGTGGCTACCGCGTGCGCAAGCAGATGCGCGGACAGGGTGCGGCACCGGCCCCGGTGGCGAACGGCGTTGGAGGTGTCGGTGCGGCCGCCGGCCCCGTACCACCCGGCACGGTGGAAGATAAATCGGCCACCAAGATACAGGCGAACGTGCGCGGTTTTCTGGTGCGCAAGAAGCAGAAGATGGCGACCGAAGCGGCTACCAAAATCCAGGCCAGCTTCCGGGGCTTTAAAACGAGAAAGGAGCTGAAATCGATCAAGAAGGACAAATAGGAACCTTCAACACTGGGCCCGGGAGACCACGTTCAAGGAAGGGACGTGATGCTAACTGACTGACGAGCACGAGGGACGGAGGTTCTCTCGAACAAGCTAATAATCTTCCAAATGTTTATAGATACAGAGTGAATCAGTGCTAGACGTATGTGGGTCGCTACCAGCAAACAAAAAACCAGAAGAAAAGATTTATAGCAACAAAATAAAACTCAAGCTGAAAAGGATACCACAACCGGACCCGAACGCACGCGTCGGTTGCTATGCTACCTCGCTTACTGCGATGGAGGAGATCACTTTTCCGCCTTTAGTACGAGCATGCTGTGTTTTCGTCGGATTCAGCCACCCGCTTTGGGTGGGTTCATCAAAACAACACCCAAAGGTGCATCTGTTCGCTGCTTACCGCAAGCGATTTCCTGCTGCGTGACTTACGTCGTTCTGCGAAGTTGAATTTTTGCTCCACAGTTTCCATTACGTGATGGATTATACTCTCAAAATGTACGTGGTGCGAGTGGATGAAATTTCGCAAGTATCATTTCCATCCGGTTAGAAGATTTTGCATTGCATCTTCATGTTTTTTTTTTCGTTTATACTCAACCGAGTGTGTGTATTTTTTCTTACACACTCGCTGACCGTACCAGCCAATAGGGTGGGCGTTGTGCGATGTTTACGTTGAAGCTGGTTTCTATATCGGTAACGTGTTCTGTGTGTGCTTTTATGTTGTTTTTTTGCTTCTATAGGCAAGATCGATGAATCGATCATTACAAGCTAGCCGGGTCGCATTCCAAACGAGTGATCTACTCATGGGCGATGTTTTCGAAACGAAGTGTTGATGGTAAATAGAAGCTACCATCGCTGTAAACTGCGTCGGCCTCCCGTTGCTATGGATGATCTTTGTCGATTGTGATCTCCTCCGACAGAGTAGAGAAGTTCCAAATCAGATCCATTTAAAGCAAGATATCATCCGATAGACAATCATTTTAGTTTGTTTCCTATCGCGAGTTGTATCGTTTTCAGACGCGTTGCGATAGAAATAGATCGTGTGGGCGTGAAAGGAAGATGTTAGGAATTCATTTTTATTCCATTCAAGGCAGCTGAATATCCAAACATGTTCGTTCATTTTCCAGTGCGTGGAAAATCGATCCGTGTTTTCTCGTTCGATATGGATGCGAACAAAACACGAGAATGAGGGAGAGATCGTGAGTTAGAAAATCCATAGAGGAGGAAAGCCACGCACAAACCAAACAGAACTATCCGACCCTAAAACGCATCATCCACAGCGACACCCGCACAGCGACGGCCTGCTTCTCCACCATCCAGTGTAGGATCCTGAGCGGCATAGCAGACGGAAAGTGAAAGCAATTACCTCCCGTGACCCACCACCAGCTTACGCTTACAAGAACCGTAAGAAAATCCCAAAACTCCAATGGAAACGATTTTCCACTGACGCGAAGCAGATCTTTTCGATCGTGCGCGATGGTCTGTTGATCTTAAAAAAAATAATAAAACAGACACCCACCATCATCAACACAACACAACATCAGATCGCATATAATGTGCCGGTAGATGGGGTTCAAGTGATCGTCGATCTGTTTAGGATCACTGGAGTGAAAGTATTTTTTTAGTAGCCTTGCATTACTTCTCGTGTTTTTATATAGTGATATAGTAATACCATTTTTCTTGTGACATAAGAGAGCGTGTGAATTGCGGTGCGAATTGTTGCATAAAGAAATGGGCTGAACGCAGTATAAAGATGTGAAATTTGTTAATAAATCCTAGAATGTATTCAAGATTATAATGAGCGAATGCTTTTACTGAAACTATATTCCGAAATGATTCAGCTACACTGGTACAGTACACTACACTTTTCAAAGATACAAATAAGAGCAATGAAAATAATAGCAATTGATTCTTAGCTCCACAAAGACCGGACATTGGCTAATTTCGGTTGATAAAACAGAAAAATACGTTTTTACCCAACTATCGCTACCAGAATAAGATATATCTAAACCAGAAAAAAATATATCTGACAAACACGTACTAATACTGTGTTTGATCGATAATTGTTGAGAATCAATCAAAATTGCACAAAGATACTATTTATGTACTAGTATGTACAAATAATGGTGGCTAAATATGCCACTGTGCTGTCTTTGCTTTATAATACGATTTTTTTTTCTTGCTACAGCCAGTTTCTTCTTGTCCTCGTACAGTTGTAAATAAATTAACTGAATAAATATATTAAAATATTTCCTTAAAATAATTAAATCCTCTTTATTCGTTAATAAATTCGTTTAACTAAGGTTTATTTAAATTATTTTATTTTCTTTTTTCTTCACAAGAGATGTATCTTTCAATGAGTTTATAACGTCATAAAGTATATAGTAGTTATAACATTTCCACTAAAAAATATCTAAAATTAATTGTTAAGCCATCGCAGAATACGATCTTCATTGTGTAATTTACTTTCATCACTCTATAAGCTTTTTATCGAAATTCCCATTTGAAACTTCGCTTTTTTGTTTATTACACTAATAACTCTTTAATGATGACATTCCCAAAAACAATAAATGAGCAATTTAAATTCTGATTAGTAAGTCCTTCAGTAATTCGACGCTTTTCAAGGCAAAGCTGACCGTATATTTAAATCTGCAGCAAACAAACTGACCTCTGCGGCCGCCAGTGAACACCAAAATGGGGGCACTAAAATCCATGATTCCAACGAAATTGTATGCCCAAATAAGTTCGGATTCGGGCATAGCTTCAAAGTACGTTTAGCTGCAAGTCACCCGTGTCTATATGGGTTTAAATATTGGCTCGCTTCAAAATAACTCTTTCAACGCCCGTAAGCGTACCAACTGCAGCGGGTGGGAGGAACGTGAAACCATCCTCCCGTTTTCTCCGTACCTCTTCCTCGCATGCCGAAAGAAAAATCGAATCCCATCAGCGAAACGCTCGCCACTTCGGTGTCGATTGACGTGTTAATGTGATTTTTTCATCCTTTTTTTGTTGTTGTCCATCGTTGCATATGTGTATTTTGCATTCTTGAGCGATTTTTACTTAAACAGATCAACTGGCCATTTCGTAGCATCTACTGGATCGACTGGATGCCCCCTGTGCCAAGATCGATGGGATGGCAAAATGAGAATTTTTAGATGTGTCGTAATTAATTCTTCGAACTACGGTCATCTGTGTATATAAAATATATGTGTATTTGATCGTGTTTAAAAAAATTGGAATCCAGCGCTAATTCACTAAAGTGTTCCTTGGATCGTTCAGATTATGGATAGAGTTACAGTTGAGTTTTAGTAGTAGTGAATATTTTGGAGCCAAAAGGTATAATGCGGAAAGTGGTGTTCTACATTATTAATAAATCGTCAATGACGCAAATCTTGATTGTTTGTCATTCGCCGATAATAAAACTGTTTTAGTAGAACTTTTATCGCCTACGTTATGAGTGACCAGTCATGCAATATTATGCAATATTACATCATTCCATACACTAGTTTTTTTATAGATATGAATAATTTTTACGTAATACCTAAACCTAAATTTCCGAAATATTAATCACATTTTATTTTCTTAGTTAGTAGGGGGTCTTTTGTAAAAGTTCGAAACAAGTCCATGTCACTTTACCATTTTGCACCGCCACAGATACAGGACACAGGAAGAAATTTCTTTTAAAAAAACGTACGAATGACGTTTCAATTAACACATTTGCAACATTGAGCATCGATTATTAAAAGATGGTGATGCAGTGGTAGTTATGGTGGTAAGAGATAATCAAGTCGTTAAGCCAAAGAGCCAGTAGGAGAGTCAACGAAACGAATTTTTGTCTATGCTATTTTAATTTTTATCTATGCAAATGGACAATTAATTTAGAAGAAATATTTGTAACATTAACTTTAATTTTTTTGTCGACAATATGGCATGTCTCTTCGAATGAAATCCACCATGTACAAGATTTCTATAATTTGATCTTGAATCTAAAATTAAGATTATTGTTAAGTCTGCCTAAAATATATCGAATCTAAAAATTATGTTTCAAAAGCTGAGATGAAAAACTGGAAAACATTGTCAAATAATTTAACATATTTCTTCTTTCGCAAAATTATCCCTTTATTTGTAGTAAAATTTAATTTTTATTTTTCGAAACAATCAATAGCATTGTATATAATACTACAAAGTTTTTATAGTAAGAATATTTAACTAGACCTGCTAACAATGATACACTGTCGAAAATTAGTACACCTACTATACTTTAGTTTACCATTTTTGTACATGATAGAAAGAGGGTTTTGCCTTTGATCAAAGTCGTTTTTTAGAAGGAAGTGATAGCGGAAGCCAAATAAAAAACGGCAAAATATGCACAGTTTAGGTTGGAAATATGTTTGTGTTGTTTGACATAATACGTACTCTAAAAATTATTACTCATGTTTATGAAACAAACATTTTCTTTCTCACACGTAATTAATCGTTTTGGTAAGTAAGCAGTATATGTTTATGAGTCTGAAGAAAACTCACAATGCAAGTTAGGGTAATTAATTCAACACGTACATATTTTATTACCATTCATTATCAACTACATGTTAATTCTCGACTCAAAAGGAAAGTGAAAATTGATCATATTATAAACAAAAAATAGCTCTGTAAACATAAAGGAAAGAACAGACAGTCATCATCATCAGCATCATCATCGTTGACTTCTTTCCAGGCAAACAAGTTCACTAACATCGATGATGAAGTAATGCATGAGTAATGCAAGAAAGGCAGACAGGGTCAGTAACAGCGCAAGTTCGAGACCTATGTTTCTAACTTCCTGCCAACAGACGACTAGCGAGTAAATTGGAATATGACCAGCATCGATTACGGCAAACGGTTCCTGCACACAGCTCTGGAAACTCCTCGCTACTTGAAGATCACCAGTGGGTTGAATATTACGTTCAGTAAATACTTAACACCACGCAGCAGATCACGCATCCGTCCGTTCACCTTCAGCCCTTCGTTGAGATGAACGGGCGCGAGTTTTGTATTGCGGCACTGTCGGCAACCGATGGAATGAAGTTCAATGAGTGGATTCTTGCGACCCAACCGCATACTGTGCATCCCGAAGCTACCGCTGGACTGTCCACCTAGGTTAAGGCCGAAACCACTGCCTGCCGTATCCCAGTGCTGCTGCTGGTGATCTGCGGACATTACTAGTCCCGAATGGGCTGAATCGCGCAACACACCCACGAACCATACACGATCGGAGTAGTTGAGACTCTGGGTGAAGTTGCCAAAAACGTGCTGAGCTTTCAGGATAACTTCCGCCGGTTTTGTCAACAGCCCGGTGGACATTCGTATCTTCAGTTCGTATTCATACCTGGGGAAAGAAGAATGTAATATTTAGTTGATGAATATGACTCGCTTAACTGTCATTTGTAATTTGTAAAATGTATGTTTGTTGCTTCCAGACGACATGAAAACATTGTCATGAACAAAATTGTTATAATTTGTTTAGTTTAGCTCCTCTTTCATTAAAACTTACATTTAAATCATATTCATTCTCATATATGTACATGATTATTTTAATATTTACAAGATGCAAATTTTTAGTGCTTTGGGTTAAATTAAATTAGATATGGCAAAAAATATATTAAAATTAAGCATTGAAGCAAGCATACGAATGCAAGAAGAATACATATGGTAAAAATGTTGTAAAAAATGATCACTAACATAATATTACTTCACAGAAAAAGATGTACGAAGAATAGTATAATAATATTAATACGAACATTTTGATAAACTAGTTTGTATAGTAGTTCACGAAGGTTTAGTAGCATTATGGTTTAGAATGGAAAACATGAAAGTTACAAATGTTAGATAAAACAATGGAAGCCTTTTTTGGCTTTGAAGATCCGAAATTAAAATAACATTTTAGGTTGCGGCCGAATTTGGTTGAAAAACTGGCACAAAGACAAATTTTATCCTTAGCTTTAAAAAGTAAGAAATCAACACTAGTATAATAGCTATACTCACGTGTTCCACTTGTTGAGATGACACGTGCGCTGTCGTTGCATGAAATGTTTTAAACTTTCGCATTCTCCCTCCGGCGACCCGTTCAAATTTCCACAGTCCGGTTCGATAGGTTCACCGTAGATGCAGTTCAACCGGTCGGCTAAAAACTTCGGCAAATAGCCTTCGATCAGCTGGGCGCGCAAATTTCGTCTGCTTGAAATGGCCATATCCACCACCGTGCCTTCCCAGCGCACGAACGTACCATCGAGGTTGGTGCAGCGCAGTTGCGTTTTCACCTTGTTCTCTGTATCCCAGGCCGGTTGGTGACAGAACTGATAGTATAGTTCCCAGCTAAGACTTGATGCAGGCGCCTCACCACCGGTCGTGTCATCGATCGTGCCGGTCGAGGAAGATTCGAAGAGTCGATTTTCGTTCACCCGCTCAATCGTTTCGAAGTTGGACATCATGTGGGGGAGTGTTAGGAAAACTGTTCCTATAACGCAAATTGCAATCTGCAGAAAGGTGATGTAGCGCTCCGTGCGCCGCGAGCTTGCCATGTATCCGGAGATGGCTATTGCTGTAACGGCGGCACCAATGGATGACCAGAGCCGTACGGTAGAATCCGTCAGCGAAAGCCATTCGATCACGGCAAACACCGGAATTAGCAGGGTTACGATACCGAAGAGTGGCAGGAACAGCAACAATCCCGAAAGACCGAGCGCAGCCCGGACGAGCCCGAACATGGTAGCCGACTGTGAGCTAATGATGCAGATCTGTAGCCAGGCGAGGGTTACACAGTGCGGGATCAGATACTGATAGATACCACGCCACCCGTTGCGCCGAGCAATGTACATTAAAAAGCCGGGAATCATGAGATAAAGCATCGCGCGACAATTAAGACAAAATTCGATCCCATTACCAATCACGAACGTGGAGAAACCGGGTACTTTGAGATCGAGGAAACGCCATCCGGTCGTCACAACGTCGTCCATCTCGTACGGGTACTTAGCGAGCACGTTCAACCCGAACGAGAACAAAATCAGATAGTCTGGAAACGGGTCACCCGAGGTGTATATAAAGGCAAACATCGTTAGGAAGGTGAGCGCAAACGCTAGCACGGTAATTTCGGAAAACGGTAGCCACTGGTCACTTATATTCGGCTGCAGCACCATGTTAACGAAAAAGGCCGTGAAGAAGTAGAAGTACGGTTTCAGGTTGTTGCGCAGGTACTGATTTTCCGAATCGTCCGTGTTGAGATGTTCGTCGCCATACCGCAGAAACAAACCGGACCACATGCGAAAGTCTATAAATTGGTGCTTGGATTTAAGCATCCGGAAGCTACATAGTACCATCACGCCGAGGCTCAGATAGTAGCCACCGACAGGTAACATGGTAAGCAAATTTTCGCTTGCAAAGTACCAGTAGGCGGCGAGGACGAGACAAAGCTGCGTCCAGCTGCTTCCGATGGAACCGGGAAACGTCGAAAGTAGCGACACAAATCGATGGTACAGCAATTGAAAGAACATGAAGGGATGGAAAAAGGGTCGATGAAAGCATGGCACGTGGTTTAAGCTGTGCGGATCTGGTGCTGATAGCATCAGTGCATCGCTCACTGCCGGCAGATGTCCGTTTGAATAGTTGACGGCTGCCGCTAGCAAATTCGCTTCGGAAATATGGTTAACCGTTGGGCTACGGTGCAACCGATGTCCCATGTTCGGGCTGCTAAGCGATGATCCGCCTCTTTCGTGCGATCCTTCGTCGTCCCCCATCTCACCATCACCTACGCTATGTTCCATGCTACCTTCCGCTTCGGCACCGTCCGGTTGCGTGCGTCTACGTTTCTTATCCATATGGTAAATCTCGCGCATACGTTTCTCGAGTTGAGCTGCCGTCACGTATTCTTCTCCATTCGAAAGACTGGCGAACAGTTCCTGTGCGGCACGCCGTGCCGATCGTTCTGCAGGACTCATCGATAAGATGGTTCGAACGTCCTCCTCGTTTGATTCGGTAATACCACGTCCATTTTCATAACACTCCTTCAGTAGCTCGATCGATGCTTCGTGTCCTTGCTGGGCGGCTCGTAACAACCACTGCACACCCTGCACATGATTGTGTGCCGGATCGGTTTCGGAGTTTTCCTCCAGCAGCTGCTTCGCGAGCGTAAACTGCACCTCCGAGCAGCCGTCCTCAGCGAAGTGGTACTTTAGATTGCGAAGCGACTTTTTGTCTATACACATGAGAGACGGAAAATGATGAATTATGAAGTGTCCAATATTGAAAACATCGTTCAAGGACAGCTGAGTTTGGTGGGGTCGAAAACCACACACAGTGTGAGATCATCGGTGCAGCTGCTGGTTCACACGGTTGCCTACCTTCGAGATTCCATTTCTTGCGTGAGGACGATGGACCACCGTTGTTGTCGATGGGTGGACGATTTGCCCAGCTGGCCATGGTCAGGATGCTGTCGCAAACGAACAGAAGTGAAAAGTTAACACCGTATGCAGACGAAAACAAACCACCAGCCGTTGTGCAAAATCAAGCTTCCAAGAGTAAACAAACGAAAGTACACAATTGACATAAAAAATGCACAAGATTTCTATGGCTGTAGATTGTCCATCAATATTTGAAAAAACACATAGCAGAGATATACAAAAGGAAATTTCTTTATTTTACTCAATAAAAGCACCAAGCAATCATGGAATAAATCATGGAATACATCAGTCCTACTTAGTTCAAGAAAAATGCGTTAGATAAAGGCATATTAACCTTGGTTTCTACGAATAAAGATTTTATTTTCCTCACTTTTCTTTCAAGTTGAGTACTTTAGGTTAACATTATTTATCCGATTACTGTTAATTAAGCTGTAAACTCATGTTTTTCATTCCATTTCTATAATCGATACAAATCTAGGTTTTGATGAATGTTTTGAAAAAAAAGTAACCGTCAAATTAAAAAAATATCAAAAAGTGGTATTTTTGTAACTCAACGTTCGAGTGTAAACACTGCCACACTCCGACAGCATTGCGCGCGAAAAAATCTGTCTGATCGTTTGGCTTCCTGCGTCTTTAGTTGCAACGATTTGCTTTGCTTTGTTTGTTCTGTTATTTTTGAAGCGAAAAACTTATTTAACGCGCGTTTGACAGAATTTATTTAAGTTATTGCTTAACATAACTAGTACAATTTTAAAAAATGGATGGTTTTGATGATGTTGGTGTTTTCTTCTCCGATAATTTTGACGGAGATCAACTGCAGAACTCGAACCAAATCAATCTGCAGCAGGTGAAGAAACGGTACCGTGAGTTTATTCGAACGTTCTGTGAGGCCAACTTTTCCTATAAATATCGGTAAGTAAATGCTTTGCAATCGTCAGGAGCAAACAATAATCGTTTTCTTGTGTTAATTCCGATCATCGACAGTGATACGTTGAAGCGCAACTGTCTGCTCGGACGCTACTATCTTGAGGTAGCGATCGAAGATCTGGCTGGGTTCGACGAATCGCTTGCTGACCGTCTGTACAAACAACCGACAGAACATCTGCAGATATTCGAAGAAGCTGCACGGGAGGTTGCACAAGAAATCACCTCCCCTCAATCGGAAAGTGAAGAGCTTATACAAGACGTACAGGTACTGCTCACTTCGGGCGCCAATCCGACTAACATTCGCGAGCTGAAGTCGGAGTGCGTTTCAAAGCTGGTAAAGGTGGCTGGAATCATCATTGCCGCTTCCGGAATCAAGGCGAAGGCGACCAGCATCTCTATCCAGTGCCGTGCATGCAGCAACGTTATCCCTAATCTGCCTGTAAATCCGGGACTGGAAGGGTATCAGTTGCCGAGAAAATGCAACACGGAGCAAGCGGGTCGTCCGCAATGTCCGCTCGATCCGTACTTCATCATGCCGGACAAATGCAAGTGCGTCGATTTCCAGGTGCTGAAGCTACAGGAGCTGCCGGACTTTATTCCGCAGGGTGAGATTCCTCGGCACATGCAGCTGTTCTGTGACCGAAGCCTGTGCGAGCGTGTAGTACCTGGGAATCGCGTGCTGATCCACGGGGTTTACTCCATTCGGAAGATTGCACGGCAAGGTAACCGAGATGGGCGCGAAAAAGCGATTGTTGGTGTGCGTGCTCCGTACATGCGTGTGGTCGGTATCACGGTGGACGCGGAAGGAATGGGTGCAATTTCTCGCTTCAATAATATCACGACGGAGGAAGAATCTACCTTCCGAAAGCTGGCGGCGTCTCCAAACATCTACGATACGCTGGCAGACAGCCTTGCTCCTAGCATTTTCGGTTCGCAGGATATTAAGAAAGCGATTACGTGCATGCTGTTCGGCGGCTCGCGCAAACGCATGCCGGACGGATTGACGCGTCGTGGTGATATTAACATCTTGCTGCTCGGTGATCCGGGTACGGCGAAATCGCAACTGCTGAAGTTTGTGGAGAAGGTAGCTCCAATTGCTGTATACACGTCGGGCAAGGGTTCGAGTGCGGCCGGTTTGACAGCGTCGGTGATACGCGATCCAGCTACGCGCAATTTCATCATGGAAGGCGGCGCAATGGTCCTTGCCGACGGTGGTGTCGTCTGTATCGACGAGTTCGACAAGATGAAAGAAGACGATCGTGTTGCCATCCACGAAGCCATGGAGCAGCAAACTATATCGATTGCGAAGGCGGGCATTACGACCACGCTGAACTCTCGTTGTTCTGTGCTGGCGGCGGCCAACTCTATCTTCGGTCGCTGGGATGATACAAAGGGCGACGAAAACATTGATTTCATGCCCACCATCTTGTCCCGTTTCGATATGATCTTCATCGTGAAGGACGAGCACGATCAGAAACGCGACATAACACTCGCTAAGCACGTGATGAGCGTGCACATGAACGCGTCGAAAGCCACCACCGACCCGAAGGAGGGCGAAATCCCTTTGGCAATGCTCAAAAAGTACATCCACTACTGCCGCATGCATTGCGGCCCACGGCTAAACGAAGCTGCCGCAGAAAAACTAAAAAGTCAGTACGTGCGGCTGCGAGCTGGTGTTGGAGATCACGAGCGAGCCATCGACAAGCGACTCTCGATTCCGATTACTGTTCGCCAGCTGGAAGCCATCATACGTATCTCGGAATCGTTGGCCAAGATGCAGCTGCAACCGTTCGCAACTGAGGCACACGTCAGCGAGGCACTGCGATTGTTCTCTGTCTCAACGATGACTGCAGCCAGTAGTGGATCGTTGGCCGGTGCGGAAGGGTTCACCAGTGAAGAAGACACGGAGATTTTGAACCGCATCGAGAAGCAGCTGAAGCGCCGCTTCGCCATCGGTTCACAGGTGTCCGAGCAAAGCATTATACAGGACTTTGCGCGTCAAAAGTACTCGGAGCAGGCGGTGCGAAAGGTAATCCACACACTGATTCGGCGCGGAGAGTTGCAGCACCGTTTGCAGCGTAAGATGCTGTACCGATTGTCGTAAGAAGGAGGTGCAGCTAATTTTTTCGCCTTTCTCTTTATTCAATCGTGTGCTTATTTTCATAACTATTTTGTACAATTTTTTACTATCTCAATCTTACCTGTTTAAAATACATATTGTTTAATGTAAGAAACAAAGACCAACAAGAATATTTTTTGCACAATAGGTCGCTGTCTCGGAGAAGAAAGAAAGTAGTAGGCTATGATTCGTATAAAAATTTAACATTATAAGCTTTTGAGCTTAATGAGCTTTTGTTCCGTTCCGTGTCACGTATTACCAATCTAAAACATGTATAATTAATTTCGAAACTTAATGCGTCGCATGGATAGGATGGGTCTTATGTTTTGAATCCGGAATGCACAAACACTTCCAACAATTTGACTATTTTATGTGCAACGTAAAGAGTTGGAAACGTATACTTGTAACCCTATACACGTTCCCCGGTTGAAGCTGTGGAGAAGGGAACAAATCTACTAATTAATTTACGTACTAAAATGAAACAACATTTATTCAATTTTGTCATTCTCTTTATATTTATCATTCGATCGTTCGCACTGGAAAATGTTTACCTATACACGAGTTTCCTACCCTTACTTTCGTCCCACTTTGTATAATTCTGCATTAATAATTCAAGAACACACAATTCCACATTTATATAACCTTGAAAACCTAACGCAAAAGAAATCCATCAACCCTTGCTCAGTTGTCTTCCAAATCTGATAGCGTATTTAACCTAACACAGCTTTCGTGGTGAGTGTGAAACATTTGAAGTATTTTGTTGCTAGCTGTGAATGGTAGTCGGTTTAACCAATGCTTTACATAACCCTCGTCTTTCCTTGGGACTAAACTAACTAAAAAAAATATGTTTGTTCACAGCAATTTTAGTGAATGATCATTAGTTGCATGTGACATATGAGAAAGAAAAAGTGATTTACAACAGAAATATGTACCACCCGCAAATCCTGCTTCCATCCGAACAGGTTCAATTTTAGATAAAGTTTAGGTGAAAATTATGTGTCTGTTTTCGTTTTTTTAAAGGAAGAAATTAATAGAAAAACCAATAAATGGTCCGCTTAACGTCATTACAGATGCGTACGCACGTGCGTTTTCCTAACACGACAGTTCGTTTGGTATAGGTTTTGTGTGTATTCCTCGTCACACTCCTTGTTGTCACGGTTTGGTCTTTGCGTGTTTGACGTAGAAATGTCTTTGCAGCTCTGGGTCTAGTAGAAACGCTTTCGAGCGTTTTCTTGGTGCTTCTGGTAGAACATGATGCCGATCACTACCAGCACCACGACGATCAGCATCGTCAGCAGGATGAGGAAGAAGATCTTCACGTTCGACATACCCGGTTTCGGATCGTCCTTGTGTTCACGCGGTGCCTCGAACGTGGCTGCCGACGGTACAATTTGTCTACGATCTTCAGCCAGTAGGGACGGTGCCTCCAGCTCGTAGAACTTCATCGAGATAATGTCGTGATTATCGGATAGATCACCGGTCGTTGCCGATGCACCGAAATAATAGCCGGTAGGAAGCTTGATTCCCTCCACCCGGAAGCACTCCTTCCAGGTAGCTTTGTTTTCTAGATCGGTAAACACGGTAAGCACGTCGTTTTCATACCGGATGCTGAGTTGCGTGTCAAACTCCACGTTCCGGAATTTAGCCTCACAGCCGGCGACCTGCGTATGTGTTCCGTCACGATCGTGATCATAGGAGAGACTGCCATTGTTCACCATGGCACTGATGTACGGATGGTGATGATTGTGCGGTCCATTATGATTGCTGTACGTATCTAGGATGATCGCCAAACCCATAAAGTTGTCCTTACTCCCAAACACTGGCCCGGTCTGAAGCCGGTCGCGTGCATACCATAGCGCAAATCCGTCACCGTAAAGATCCTTTCCTTTACCGTGTACCTTGAAGTTTACCTGCATTTCCCAATTAATCGATGTGCAAGGCTGTGCAGAGCAAGTAGAAAGTGTAAGGTTAGATATGGAGGAGTGGTAGCTCATTATCATTTCCCATCGTCATCGCCTTACCACATGATTCCAAATTGCTCCATTTTTCGACTGCAAATCAGGCGTCAGTCGGACATACGAATTCGTTACGAAAGTGGTACCTATGAAATCCCAGTATGGTATTGTCATGCCCGATCCTGCAAGAAGATAACAAAGAAACGATGATGCACAAACCACGCTTCTACCACTTATCAATGTGTTAGCCGTGACGACGAGATTAGTGTCACAATGAAAACGTGCACGGCGGCACCTACCTTGATACGGTTTGAACAGGGAATGCTCTCGTTTCATGTAATCATTGAAATCACCTTGCTGCAAACTATGCCGTACCAGCAGTATCAGCAGGAAGCCAGAGAACAGGTATGCCGGGAAGGATGTGGCTGTTCTGGCGCAGTATCTTTTCGTTCCGGACATTTGTGGTTCTTTTGCAGGTATACAAAGGCGCGCGCCGCAAGTCGAACGAAGCTAATGCCGTTGAGATTGATGCTGCCGCTACTAGCAAACGTGGCTAGAAGCGAGACTAGATGTACTAATATTTACTTAAGGACTGTGTTCTAGAACCACATAAGGAATGGTAATGAGTTTCTTCGTCGTACAGCTCGTCATATTCTTCGCAGTAGTTTTCAGTGATTTCACAAGCTAGGCGTTGAAGTGTAAACTTACCTACGCTCGCGAAGCCCGTCGCTACCAGTCACGCTAAGTTCCAGTCGATGAAATAATACAATTTTCTATTAAAATCACCGTTTTATTCGCACTTGAAACGATGATAAGAGATTACTTCGCTAAATAACAAAACACCAACACGAATGAACGGATGGATTTGACGTCCAACACACACGCAAATGAAACAAAAAGTGGCGCTTGAAGTGAGTAATACAGATGCTTGAGTTCTTCGAGCACGATTAGGATGTACCCATTTACGAACATTAGTTGGTGGTTTTGAACGTTTTGTATTAAATCAAGCAAGCTTGAATTGGCGTTTCAAAGCATTAGGATGACTGCGTTACAAACATTCGTAATTGATCGCAAAATCGTACAAAACACATTAAAATTAAGTTATTATGTTTAATAGAGCATTGATACAATTATTTGACTAATAAAAATGAATATAATGGGTTATTTCTTATTTTATATGGCGTTTTTTACATTTGTCTTCCATGTGACCATTAACAGAATGCTCCGATTTCTCGAATGGTCGAATTTCAATGTTTCTCGAAAATTGCTCGAACGAGCGGCATTTCGAAAACGACGATCTCCGAAAGTCATGCAAATGTCGAGCAGCTGCTGCTTGCCTTTCTTCACTGTACAATTTTCGTGTGTTGTAAATTTCCCGACAAAAATTTGCGAAAAGAAATCTGCCGCGCAATCCTTAACTCGCGCCGTTGTTTTCGAGCCGACGGATCAAAGTATCGTGTACCGAGGGTAGGGGCAGATTGTGCTAGTCATTGTTGAAAAGTCGTGACCTTTTCTTTTTTGCGGTGAAACTGCGGGGTTGCAAAGCGTATTTGTGCGAGGAGGTTGCTGCTCGGAAGCGCGCGTGTGTGTGCGTGTGTGTATCGTTAGGGCAAGCGGGTGAGGAAAATTAAGTGCAATATCTCGAGTGTCGCTTCTAACGCGGAAGTCTTCCGTTCCGTAAGCTTTTAGGAAAGATTTTCATGTGATTATTCTGTCCGCTCCTGCACTTCCGGTCAGCGCCATACAGCAACACCTTACCCAGTCACACACACGCACATCCTTCTTGGTTGGACCGAGAGCAGAGGCAAGAAGCAGGCAAAGGCAGCTGAAAGACTGGCGCTGTCTGTTGGAGGCGGGTGTTTTTCTTTGCTAAAAATCATACGCCATTTCCAGCAGATGCCACTCTTTATTATTCTCGTGTGAAAATAGGCGGTGGTTAGACGGAACGCAAAAGAATAGAACGCAACGCAGTGGTATAAACAATTTTCCCACAGGGGAGCTTCCTCATCTTCCTTACTTAACACTCCACCGTGGATCCCGTGGTTTTAGAAGCGGGATAACCATTGCTTCGAAATATTGTTGATGCGAGTGTTGTGCAAAGTAGGGAATCAGTGTTGCGAGATGCGTTTGTTTGCGTGTGTGATTATGCGTTTGCGATTGCGGAAGGACACACGGGGTCAGAGGTCCTTTTGGGCTGCGTTCCTTGACCGCGATTGTTGTTCATCATTGTTCGCGGTGTCGTATCAGTTGCACTAGTTTCGATGCAAAGCGAGTACTCGTTATTGTTGTGGTCATTAAAGTGGCATTGTTTTCATCGCGTACTAGATTACAAAGCAATTGTGAATACAGGGTAGTCGCGCGCATCTTCTGCTGCACTTCGGCTTTGGGTGGATTTTGTGCAAGAAAGCTGTTTGTGTACGTTGTTTAGGTGGTTGTTGGCTTGTATGTTCTTGGTGTGTGCTCTGGACATAGGTGGAATAGAGTAGAATGCAACTTCGGTGGATCAAATGTTGAATGGGTGGTTTCATAAGTGCTATTCGTTATTTTTTTCATTTCACAGAAAGTGAAGCTTAATTTAAGTTGATACGTTTTCCCAACTGCCCCCCAACTCCTCCCTCAATTGGTGGGGTCTTTATTTTGCGATTGTATATGTACGCGAGCGTGTGTGCTATGTGTGTGCGTATGCTGTACGTGTGTGATTGGAACATCCATTTCTGAACAAAAGAACAGAACCCGAACCTTCTCTTGATAGTGCATTAACTTTTACAAAGCGTACCACAGATAGCTACTTCTCACGAGTTCTTTCGGAAGTAGATGCAGGTAATCGACAGCTTAAAAGCGCTCCTTACCACAACTTTTCATCTGTGAATTGTACTAACATTGTCTTTTTTTCTATCGTAGGAAACATCATCTGCCAGTACATCAGAAGCAACAGCCGGAGAAGAAGAAGCGGACAGGGCATCAGAATGTCGCGCAATAAAGACAAGTACGAAAGCAACAATCCCCGGCGACAGCAGACGTTTCTGACCGCCGAGGACATCGCTGCGGGGAAGAAGACGTGCTGGCATGGTATCGAGATAACCGGGAGTGTGCGCAACCTCAGTCCGACACTCTGGAAGTTCGAGCACCTGACCGCGCTTTTCCTCAACGACAATTGTCTGACGCGTTTGCCGCACCAGATCGGTCAGCTGGCTAACCTGCGGACCCTCGATCTGTCCGCGAACAAGTTGCGCAGTTTGCCGGCTGAGCTGGGCGAGCTGATACAATTGCGGTGAGTGCTGCCGGATACGGTAAACTCAAGATGATCGGTATCACTCTTATTCCGATGCGTGTCTTCTGGTTTTTAGGGAGCTACTGTTGAATAACAACTATCTGCGATTGCTACCGTATGAGCTCGGGAAGCTCTTCAACCTGCACGTGCTCGGATTGCACGGCAATCCGCTTGGCAAGGATGTGCTTTCGATCTACAACGAACCGAACGGAACGTCCAAGCTGCTGACGTACATGCTGGACAATTTATCAGGTATACATGGGGACCAAAGAAGAATGTTGGTATGAGTAGCATTATAGCATGAATGTTGTTTTTTTTAAGATGGCGATTTTTTTAAATCAGAGGTTGATGAACAAATAATTAATCACAAAACAATTTATTAAGCCTTGCTTTGCAATTTTAAAGATGCTTGCATTATTTGGGAGGTTATATAAATGATTCTGAAGTATACGCGAAAGACCTATCAGATCAAAGCTTTTACAAAATCAAATAAGAAGTCCTTATAGAAATAAACCAACTGTGCTTAAGACATCTTGTAAATATTAGGGCATTTGGGTAAATATTCGAGTATTGGACCTTCTTGGTGCATTGTATTCATGTACAGCTACCAACACCAATAGTGGATACTACATTCCTGAGCTTCTTTGTGCATTACACGGCATTGTGTGCCGCCGGTCTTTCACAAGCCAGGACCGGCACTATGATCCCATTCGGATCGTTTTCTCCTAGGTGAAAAGGTGAACAACCAGCTATGGTGGTAAAATCATCAGTAGTAAACAGTAGTCAGTAGTCGGTATTGTAGTAAACCGGTTAAGCGGCATGTCCTCGGTATTTACGCAAAAAAAGTAGAAGAACAAGTATGCATGTAGTTGTTGCTTCCATATTAGTACAGGATTATTATTATTTGTTCCATATTAGTTCTAAGCAGTTCCAAGCAGTTGGTGCTTTATTCTCCGTAGTATCAGTACTTTTCAATTGTATGTAGAATTGAATGAAATGGAGAATGATCTGTCAGCAATAGATCAATTAATTCTGAATCATATTGTCAACTTTGGTTGTTGCCTCACAGGCTGACTCTAAATTGTGTGATGATACCTGCGAGCCTCAAAAGTCAGGGTATTTTTGCTTAGTTCGTCTATTTGACCAATGAATAAGAAGCGAACATAAAAGTATGGTATTATATTCCAGTTTTTTCATAAAGTTTATTTTTAATCATTAGTATATTTGATGAACTTGTGAAAATTGTGGTGGTTGGTGTGATTTTTGCCAATGGGACTTACTTTAACATCTTTAAAATATGGTTGTTTAATATATCTTATATTTGTTTCTTTCGGTTTCTTATGGTATGTGGGCCATAATAAGAGATTGAAGATTTTTTTTATTTTCTGGAAAAATATGTCATCCTAATATAGTCGTGACGTCACTTAGAACTTTTTGAAAAACGATAACGCATTACACTTTAATAAATATGTAATGATATCACTTAATATATACCACGTTCGATGAGGCAGAGAGGCACTTTCGGCAAATCAAAATTGCTTAACCACTTCTTGGTAAACTTCATTTTATTGTCCGATTCTCTGCCTTTTCGGGAAAGGTCTCTACCGTTTAATATGAGAAGGAGAAAGTTAAGTGAATTAAGTCGAAGATTTGATCAATCATGTGTGACAATGTTTAAATAATAATTGCTTACTAATTAAACGAAACAATTAAACGATGTCATTTATCTGTTGTACATTTATTTAAATATTATTTTATCCATCTCAAATCGAACAAAAAATATCTTTTTGTAAATTTACATTTTTTTTCCATTGGTATTTTCTCATTTTGTCAGTATTTTTTGTGTCATTTTCCTTATGAGCCGCATTAATTTAAAAAATATATGTTTTGAATTTGTGTTGAGCTCAGGATCAGACATTTTCGAATTCTTTCTATAGCGCATACGCTTACATTCATTCTGCATGGGTTAGTTGTGTTTTAGAAATCAAATATATATAGTACATGAAAAAATGAACACATCATAAATGGGGTGACGAAAAAAGCAATCTAGAAAATCTCACATGTCATTGGATTTATCTCAATTGTTAGATGTAAGTCTACTGGAATGGATCGAAGCAGAACATTGGTCAGCATCGTGTAGATTCATTGCCTATTTATTTGGCGCTTTTTTCTTCGCCTCTGCATAACTGGTTCCGGTACTAAACCAGGCCTTACCTTATGTTGCTGATGCAAATGAACATAATCGATTTGCAGATGCAGAAGAGCATTTTTAAAATGTTCTTATTTTCTAGCCGACTTGATTTGTCACAAAATGCATAGTTCTTGTCTTGAGTAGTCAGCCGGACGACGAATGGTATAGCAACAAAAATACCGCCACTTAAGCATAATGAGCAGTTGTGGTGCTTAATTTATGAGCCGCCTGGAAAGCCTTAGCCAGAGTGAGAGTGTCTAGATGGATGGAGAACCTTGAATGAGTGACACAGAGACAGTTGCTTAAGCATGTCTTCGTTATGCCTACGTGCCGTTTGGAATTTGAGTACCATAAAAACGATCTTGCTTTTGCTCTGTCCGGCAAATGTTAGTAGTCTGCATCGCTCTCCAACAAACGTTCGCAATGTAATCATCTTGCTAGGTCCACAAAAATCGCTGCTATTGGCACGGAAAAGAGCAGCCTATCATTTGGGGAATCGCACTTCCGTTTCTAGTTAGGGTGTTCAGTTAATTGATGTTTGTGCATTTATGTTTCATACATTCAAGAGTATGATGGGGCAGGTCAGTGTAGGTGGTGAACTGTGCATGGTGGGGTGAACCTGATCACCAAGACGAAACACAGTTCGTAAGAATAACTTTGCCAAAGCAGATAAATGTATGCTCGTGTGGACCGGTAATAATCGTTAGATGGGAATGCTACCTTGACTAATGACCGGTTTCGTTTGTATATGCGGGTGGCTTGAATGGAGTTCTTTGAAAAAGCATCCCTTTACGTTCACTATTTGCCCTTGAGCTACGTTGTGTGCTGTGTTCATTTTCAAGAATAACTAAAGTCATTTTCAAGAACAGCTAAAGGGTGGGTGTCTGGTCCTTTCGTAAGAGATGAGAATGGTTTACGTTATTGGGCAGTTGATAGGGACAGCTTCAACTCTATAATTTAGCTTCCTTTGTTCTAAAAGTATGTTTACAAGACCAGGAATGAATGGAAAAATAATAAGTGATTGAGCTGTGATCATAATGATTTTTTTCTAAAATAACGCCACGCTAAGTTTTGTTGTGCTATTGTGCTGGCGTGTTATTCGTTTCTAAAATGAGATTTTAATATTTCTGAACGAATTGTACACTCATAATGTGTTTTCAAGGAATGGTTAAATTTAGTAAAATATGGGGTTTTGAAATCTCTCTGCCAAAACACAAATTGGATGGAAAAGTAAATTTTTGCAAGGAGTGATTTGTTTTACTCCTAGCGTTCTTATTTGATGATTCATTTGGATCATCAACTGTGCGCATCCTGATCCGCTTCCAAGCTACATGTAAAATACATTTTATATAGCTGTATACACTGTATAATCGGTTAAATTAAACTATTGTGAATCGGTTAAATTAAAAATTTTATTATACGCTTTAGTCTATTCCGGTTTTTGTATTGTAGTGCACTATAAGGTATAAAAAAGTGTGTAAAAGAAGATATATTACATTTTTGATAAATCCTTCGATAATTTCGTGTTAAGCAACACCACTATCCGATAATCTCTTCTTTTTTTCGTCCAATTTATTTTGATGATTGTAAGATTTTCGAGATTTTTGCTGGAAACGCGTTTTTCTAGTTTTATTCATAAAATAGTAATAATTATGTTAATATAACATTTACTGTTAATAAAACTGACTGTTTATTATTGTTTTTTTTTCACAATTATAAGAAAAGTGCAACATTGTAAGTAAAAACCATTAAATCATTTAATGACATCCTTTTTTACTTAACATACTTATTTCATGTGATGCTCCGTCTAAAGTGTACATACACATTCGGTTGTATCATGAGTAGAATAGACGATGTATCCCATCTAATTATCATTCGTCTGGCATCGAAAAATGCGCTCAATACGTGCCCTAACTCTTCCCGATACGTCTCTGACGCGTAGGCAATTCAAATTGGATACACTCTGAGCTCGGTGTCGAAATGAAAGTGAAACGCGTACGGCTGGTTGTGGGGTCCGACGATACTACCCACTGGTCCTATCAAGCCATAACATCAGGCGTTCCGTTTGAGACCGTTCGCAATGTTGTTGTTGTGCCAGCAGCACCTATCTGTGTCTGCGCATAAGCAATGCAACCGACTCCAAGGTCTGTCTGCGGGTCCCGGGTGAAGAAAGTTTCGCGCGAAAGTTCCACGTGCCCCGCCACCGGCTCGTGAAAAAGAAACACATTTTACGAAACAAACGAAAAAGGGGGTTTGTTTTGTTTTTCCGAGGACGCAGAGAAGTGTATTGAATGTAAATTTTGCCCATTTCCAAGAGCACGCATACGAAGCGTTTAGGTATTTTGTTTTCTCTTAAATATTGGACCGCAGTACAGAGCTAATGTTTGAATCGCTTTTATTATAGTGATTAACTTCCTTTTCTTATGGCTTTAATTATTTGCCTTCGGATTCGTTCACATGTTTTTGGCACAATTCGTGTTCTGGTAGCGTTACCGGTCTTTCACACGGGAGGACAGATACCACCATCCCATCTGGACCGTCTCCCTCAGCGAAGAGTAACTAACCAGCTATGTTGGTATATAATTCAGCACCCCTTTTAATATAGTGGGTTATACCTGGACGTAACTTGAACTGAGGAAATAATTTTGATATTATTGTTACTGCAAATTAATGGTTCAGACTTCTTCAGAACATTTCGTGACATTAAAATATGTTTTCGCTTTTTCCGATTTATTGCACCTAGGTGTAACTGTGAGTACTGTGTTTGAACAGTTAACAAAATAGTGCCACAATCGCACTTTTATACTGAAAGTATCTAATAATAGAAAAAAGAATCTGTACTAAATTTATCTTTTTTACACGCTGGAACGAAAGAGAAATTTGTAAATGAAAAGTGAAAACAAGTTGTACTGCAGCCGCGCGGCTCCTGCGAATAGAGATGAATCCCTTCACCTTCTGTAGCTACAGCTCGTTAGCCGATCTACGTTTCGATGTGCCAGTGATTTAGGTTTGAAATGATGTGAAAAGTTTATCTACCCATTGCTTTCTCTCCAACGCGCTACGCGTGTTGATTTTGTGTGAACTTTCGCAAGTTTTGTGCATCCGTCGCGAATTCCGTGGAAGTAGATTCAATGCCACCGGATTTATGTGGAGAGCAGGCGATAATAAGCGCAAGCCGCTGAAGATTCGTGCGTCGTTGTTAACTACAGCAGCAGTATAAGTAGCGAAGGCGGCACTTTCTTTCTTCAGGCGCCGGAATATGGAACGAAGTCAAAATTTATTAGTAAAATAGTCGCGCAAATCGGTGAGATATTGGCGTGAGCAACAAGTTGAAATTTCTTTGTTCAGTTGTTTGGTTCACTTCGACATGGTTTGTTGGATTGTTGTTTTTGGTTGATTGAAATAAGCGTTTCAATAATCGGCAAATAATATTGTAAATTTTTTATTTAAAAAATGCTAGATTATAAATTTAGACCTATGCATTTCATGCAGTTCCGTTTAATGTAGTACGTTTGTTTTCTAAACTATTATATATTTGTAGTTAGTATTATTAATTTTAAATTAGTATTTTTATTTCTATATATATATTTCAATATTAAAAAAAATTGAAATTTAGTAATTTCGTTTAAGAAAACGGGATCATTTCCACCGATTATCATTTTTTTAATCATAACATTTCATACGTTCAAAATGTCTCATTACTTAGTACAGTAACGCTCAATACAACGTTTCTGCTAAGTAAATGTATTGTAATACGATTTTGTTGTCTTGTTTTTTTCCTCCTGCAGAGGTCAATGTTGTATTCGAACGATAAAGCCTTTCAGCAGCTAACCTAAGTTCGAAAATCTCGGTTCAAATACACCCTATCCTTTCCTTTTTGGGCGTATTGCTCAACTACTTCGCCTACGATTTATTACTCTACTTCACTGCACCCATGATGTGAAAGGCGTAATTCCTATTACTGCGTCTTTTGCGGCACACCGGAACATCGATTGCGATCGCAATCGATAGCTTGATTGTCTCGATCGAAATCGATCGATCGAAAGAACACTTAAATCCCTCGAACCGCGCGATTGTCCGGTCGGTGGTAATTGTCTGCCACTTTCCCTATGGCTTTTCCCTTTACGTGGCTCGTGCGGCGGTGGCGTATGATGCCCTTTTCTGCATTGGTTGCGGCGCGAGGAAGGTAGATCGAAGCCATATTTTAATTCCAAAATTACCGGAACAGATAATTTGATTGATTTTCTGCAGTGCCATTTGTGAGAGAAGATGTTGCAGACAGCAAAAAAAAACTGGCGATTTACGTCTTAAGGTTAATATGAAATTGATTTTCTCTTGTACTGTCGAAATACGTAACCATTTGAGGAAACTCGCGTTTTGGGAGTGATTTTTTTCTCACTCTTTCAATGGCCCATTTTATATATTTTTTTATTTTATGGAACGTGCGACCGCATCCATCTCTGCCAAACCTTACACCTTTCTTTCCTTACAAATATTCAATAGTTTAACCGGACCTGTTGGAGATTTTATGGTAGTGGTTTGTTGTGTAGCCTCCCCTGTGCACACGGTCGATTCCGTGACGAATTTCCTTGCTGGTTCCAAAGCGACGAGAGGAAAACAATTTCTGCGCCAAAAAGCTACACTTTTCCTATGTACGAACGAGCGTTTGCGGCGTCTCGCTCGAAAGTGTATCCAAAGAATGCAATTGCAAAATCAATTAAATAATTTTCGCCATTCGTCACCAACTTTCTTGCTATTGCTGCTGTTCACAGTTTTTGCTTACCCTGTCCACATTTGTATTACATTGAGTTCATATTTTTCATGGGTCTTTCTCTCTTTTTCTTATTTCCTTTTTTACAGGTAGGTGACACTCGTTGCTTTTTCTTGTTTTATCTTCTTTGGCATCTGGACGGCTTCGAAACTGTAACGACTACCGGGGCGAAACAGTCTCGAATTCGAAAAGAGAAAAAAAAACGGTTCCGGTTGTGGTAAGCGGTTTGTTTGTATTTACTTATTCACTCAAATACTCTCCCCTCCTTTGCTATTTTGCACCGCAAACAAACAATTGCATCGTTTTAAAAGTTGAGCATCGATATTTGGGTTACTCTTTGGGGTGGAAATTTTGAAAAACCATGTTGAACGCGGATTAGTTGTCTCGCGCTCGAGATTCGTGAGTTTTGCTTTCTCGGAATCCATTTTGTGTGCCACCGCTCCACAGTTCGGCTTCAACGGTCATGGCAAGGATTAAAACTTTGCCAATTTCGAAAGCCGTGGAGCACGAGGCTTTTAAAAACTTTCATTCTGATTTTTTTACTCAAGTCTGCGCGTACGGTGTTGACTCTAGGGTTTAAGTACTTCCTTTCTGAGAGGATAAACCTTGATCGTTGAATACGATTTTCTCTTTTTGAATCGGGTTGGGAATGAAGAATACATCCGGGAGTGATGTAAACGATGTCATACTTTTAGTCTTATGAAAGTATTGTTTTAGTACCTATCAAGATTACTTCTCCTAAATAATAATGCTTAAAATATGCATTAATGGAAAAGTGTAGTATCTTCAATTATCATTGAAGCCATCTATTATCGAATGAGTACTGTATTTAATTAAATTGTATGATCATGTGTTGTTTTATGTAAATTATATTTTTGAAGATGAAGCGAAGCATACCTGATTCATCCATTTGTTTTCCATTAAAATTGACTGTTGCAGCATTTTTTATAAATGAATTAAATGAAATCCGCGTTATTTTCGCGCCTTAGTTACTTCCGCCATTTGATAGGCGGCCTGTGTTGTCCTCTTCCGTAACTACCACCTAAAATTACGACTTGTGGGAATAGTGTGAAGATGATCCTCGACATCGCCGACGTCATCGTCGTCGTTGTCGTTGTCGTTGTCTACCTCGACGCCTTCAGTTCGGATGATGCACTTTTCAATTATTGGAATTGATGAGATCATTCGTTTTGTGAACTTCCACTTCACACTGTGGATGGTTAAGAGAAAGTGTGAGATGCCCATGTGGAGTGTCTGCGTGCGCCCAGTCGCAAGAAAAGGGAAACCAGGTTCTCTTCGTTCTCGGAAAGAGAAGACCCGTCGTAGGACGGAGTCAATAATGTGACGCGTTAATAGCGCAAACTCGCTCGCGTGCTTAACAGTGCAAACACAATGATGGGTCGTCGGGTCTCAACATCTGTCCCGACGCTCGATAGAAACAACTCACCCCCTGGTGGGGGGAGATGCGGACCGATCCTCTGGTGCGTAAGGGGAGGGACGATCGTTGGGACGCCGCTTATGTGTGTGGCAGCATAATTGAACAATCACTTGATTGTTCGTGCTTTGCGGCAATGCTAGAAGGAAAAGCTCGTTCGCGACGCGTGTGAACCCTTATCCTACCCCTTCCACCTCTGCACACTTTGGGTGGCAAAAAAGCGGGAAACGAATGCGCCATGGGGCTCACTTTCGAATGTGGACGAGATCACTCCTCTCGCTTTCTCGTCATTGCACCCCACCGCTGGGTTGTGGCGTTTCCCCTGAACGGAAGCGGACAAGAGAGTACAAGAGCACACGCACTCCCCGTGGGGTGAGTTTTCTTATATAATCCCACGGTAAACGATCGTGGGCTGGGGGATGATGGGCAAGAGTGAGACGGATGATGCACGAGAGATATGCAGCATGGCTTTGCGGGAGCTTTGCGCGAAGAAAGTTACCGACACAGTTTTCACGTGCGCTTTTGTTTTCATTCGGCAAGCGTTCGGGTGGATGTTTCTCTCTTTCGTCAAATGCTTTCGTGCGTGAACACGGTTTGTGAACTTGCTCTCACGGTTGCGAAGTGAATGTGAATTTTATATTTCTACTCTCGCAACAGTAACTCAGAGAGTGTTCATTTTGAACTTGGAGCAGCTCAAATGTTTAGCATGCAATTTTTAAAGTACACTTGACTGCTATGGTTATCATCTATGCTAGTCGGTCTTTTTAACTAAACGTATGCAATTGCTAAACAGAAATGTGTTGGACAAGATCCTACATTGGGGTCTCGTATCTAAAAACTTCCATTTTCAGAATGACTTGTACTTTTCACGACAAGCACGATTTTGTGTGTAACAAACAGTCATACACTGAAGGATACTAAAGGATTAACAATATCCTGCATTTTGATATGCTTTTAGTAAAAATGTTAATGTGAAAAATAACAAATATTTAGTATTTACACAGAAAATCAAACCATGCGAACAATTAAACGTTTCCAACATCTGTTCTTTGACTATTTTAACAATTGTATTTTGTAATTGTAAAATGTTGAATATAATTATTAATGATTTAAATGTGATAAATGCTGTAAAAATGTTGTAAAAATCATCACTAGCTGTCATTTAATTTAATAACCTGTTTATACGTTTATGAACACTATTAAATAAAATGAATCACCTAAAGTTGTTACGAGTTAATTCTTTAAAAGTATCAAAATTATAGTATATTTATGATGAGCATCGTTGGATATAATATTTATGTAAAACATGCTGCTAAAGTATTGCTGTATAGTTTATGTTTATCAACATACTTGCAGAAGCATCGCATCGTCCATATTTTTTCCATCAATGTCGATAAGGCTTCGTTGATTCAAAAAGCGGAAATTGTTTATTCAAAAAACGACTTGACCGCATTGTTTTCCAAAAAAGGGTTACAAAGGTCTTAAAATGTCCTAAACCCAGGGGATGGAAGTTTCGCTAGTTCCTTCTCCACATTTCGTATCTAAAGACGGACTCTCCTGAGGAAACCATCTCTCAGTGAGTAAATGCGCCCTTTCGGGCTATTGAGAGAGAGTGAGAGTTCGTGTGTTCATCCACGAGTCGGTTACCGTCCAGACCCGCACACACATTTTCTGCTGCTGTGCTTTTCGTTCGCGTTCGTTCATTATTCGTTTGCCGGCATTCGAAGCGTGCGGAGGGTCTCTGTGTCACGTTTCTTACTCTCGGGTTGTGGTGTGTTCGACGCTTCGTACGCTATTTGCGGTCCCCAGAGTGAAACCGGTGTTGTTGTGTGTTTCGATCGCGAATAAATTTAATACCCATTTCCTCACGTGGTGCCTTAGCTACGATTCGCTAGCAATTAAACCACCAGTGTGAAGTGTTCTGTGTGACAAAAGAAATTTTCAAGACGTAAACAAATCACAGTGTTGTACGTGATCGTGCTGTACTTTTGTGTTTGTGTTTTGTAGTCGCGGATTTACGTTCGATGATGTTCCGGTTTGTTGCTGGTATCCTTCCATGATTGTTCGGTGTAAACGATGAACAGCAGTGTTCTAGCGTCAAACGGCAACAGCAACGGCTGTATGGAACGTTACGTTAATCGATATGTAGTGCATCAGCAGTCACCACTTTCCTCGCATCATCATCACCCGGTGCATTCGCACCATTTGCAAACCGCATCGCCTTCGACAGTCACAGCAGCAGCAGCAGCAGCAGGACAGACAGCAGTACCATCTGCTCCTGGATACTATCACCAACCGGGAAATATCCATCCGCAACATCATCTTTCCCACAGCCACCACCATCACCACCAGCAGCAGAACCAATTTCATACATCTCAGCATCCGAATCCCTCGGTACAGGGACCTCCAGGACCCTCAGTTCCTGCAGGAGGACATGTGGCAGGCGGACCTTCGAACTATATGGTCGGTTGCTACGGGGGAGCGGGTGCTGTCGGTACAGCAGGCGCTGCTGCAAATGGGTGGACCGGTGTTCCCTTGATATCAACCGCCAGCAACAACAGAAGACCACGAAAGAACTTTAACGGAAACGGCCCCGGCGGAAATCACTATCCATCGCAGCATCATCATCTTCCCCAGCAGCAGCAGCAGCAGCCGCAACAACACTACAATCTCTCGAAGGGAGCTCCATCCGGGGGCGAATTTGATGAAAATGCTAACCTCACCCGGCTGGCCCTGCACGCCCAAGGGGCACCGTTAATTCTGTCCACCAACCGTTACCACCAACACCATCGCAGTGGCCATAAATCATCGCCGTCCGTCACTCACCAGCCGGCAGGAAGTGGTGTTGGTAGTGCGAAAGCTGTCACTTCGGGGAGCAGCAACCACCATCATCAGCAGCCGGAAAGTTCGGCCCAGCTGTCACATCCGGGTATTGGGCAACGCCGAGCGCTGGAAGCTACGCAACCGCTTCCGCAGCACCCAATGTCGGCGGCAGCCGGTGGTCAAACGGGTGGTGGTGTAATAAAATCGTACGAATCCGCAGCATCCCTCGAGCCTACGACCACCAGCACTTCTTCAAGCGCGCCGTCCGGCTCAACGATGTCGTCTTCGTCCACATCCTCCACGGGGTCCTCTTCATCGGGCGAGACGTGTCTACCGCGCATCATAAAACCGCGCAAGCGGCGAAAGAAGGATCGCAAACCGAACACGCAAACGGTCGCTGCTACCACAAACGGCGTTGCGGGATCGGCCGGCATCGGTGGCGGTGTCATGTGCTTGCCGGCGGATGTGGTGCCAGGTGGATGTGCTATTGCCGGTAGCTTACCGTGTCTCGAATCGCATCTGTTGCACATGGGCAGTGCTGCTAGCGGCCGACACACGATGAACAATCTGTTATTGCAGCATCAGCAATCCCATCCGCAGTATAGTGGAATGGGTCCAGCGGAGACGGTCGGTGGTGTTACAAACGTGCGCGATCTGTTGAATGAGCTGAGCTACATCGCCGCTCACAATCCATCGGTTTTGTTCCCCGAGCGGCTCACTGCTGAGCTGGCAAAGTTTCTCGCTAGCAGCAACATTGTGCCTGGGAGATATCATACTATCCCGCATCAGCAGCACCAGCAGCAACCTCAACAACCTCAGCAGCAGTACTCGCAGCTGCAAAGCTTGTTGATGCAATTGCAACAGCAACAGCAGCAGCACGTAGAACATCAGCGATTACTGCACGCTCATCAGCAACAGGACCAGCATCAACAGTTGTTGTTGCAACAGCAGCATCAGTACCTTTCGCAACCGGCCCATCAATACGTGCAACAGCCACAACAGTCCCAGCAGCATGTGCTAGATCAGCTTCCGCGACAGAATTCCTATTGCTCTGTTAGCACCGTCAGCAGCCCCGGTGCGGGTAGTGATTCCAACGATTCCGGCATTGTCCCGATGATGGCACCAGCATCCGGGTCGTCCGGGTTCTTTTTCCCTTCACCTGATACCGCAGGTGTTTCGGCGGAGTCCCATGTGTCAGCGTCATACGAACGATCCATTTCGTCGCAGCTGGAACCAACTAGTCCGACGGCAAGTTCGAGCTGCAGCTGCCGGTTGTGTGATCCTTTCGGTCTCATCTGGGCCTTCCCGCTGGGTTTGCGTCATTCGTCCTGCTCGTCCATCTCGTCCACTGCGGATGGATTTGAAACGGCAGGACGGAAGAAAGATGTTGGTGTGATCGGTAGCAACCGTAGCGGTAACAGCAGCGCACTCCGTGGCGAGTGGCGCACAACGGCTGAAACGACGTTAGCGACGATTAACATAGGAGATGGTGGTACGATGGATGGGTGCATTTCGCGCAAGGGCAGTTTTAGTGACTCCGGATCTGATTCCGGGTGTGAGCTGCTGCTAAGCCGGCTTCCCGGACTTTGCTCAACAGAGGAGGAAGACGAAGATGAGGAGGAGGACGATGATGAGGAAGAGGATGACGAGGAGAATGTTCATCAAGATGGTGGCGTTGGTACGGAGGAAGAAGGTGGTGTCTTCCGATGTCTTCCGGGGCTGGGTCATCCGGTGATTGGATCTACCGAGCGTTCGTCCTGCCCCTTGAGCAAAGCGGCCGACGATGAGCTGCTGCTGATAAGTGAGCTGACGAAAAAATTACACGAAACGTTGGATCTGGTCGGTGAGACTAGTTCGGACGGTGAGTCATCCAGCATCACCCAAGCAGGAGGAAGTACAGGTGCAACAGCAACTCGTAGCGGAAGTTGCAGCAGCAGCAGCAGTAGCAGCGGAGTAGGGAGCAGTATCCTTGGTGGCGCTTCCACGGCGTCTTCCGACAGCTTCGTGAGCTTCGACGCATTGTCGCGCAGCAGTCTGTTCGACGGTGCCAAGGATAACAGCATCGGGCAACGGTTGCTCAAGGGTGGTGACCGGCTACGTTTTGATGCCGACCCCGGGCGTCATGTGATAGATGGGAGTGATTTACGTGCGAGTGAAATGTTGGCAAGCTATACCACCAATTTAATAGTGCCCTATGAAAGTAGAAGCCAAAGTGGCCCCAAACGTGATCCAAACGGCAGTTTCGTGACCGTGGCGAACGGTGCCAGTGTGCCAGAAGTTGGTGGTGGCGTTGAGCGCGTTTTGCTCGCTAGTGATTTTGTGCAGTGTGAGAAGCGAAATCCGCTGAGCCTACGCCCGATATCGGTTGTTGGTAGTTTGTTCTCGGTGAACCAGCAAGCTACTAGTGCTAGTGGAAACGATAACAGTGCTTGGGTCAACGATCAGCACAAACAAAAGCCGCAGCAGCAGCAGCAGCATACTGGATCGTTCCTATTCCCAGCGGATCCGCTGGAGTTACATCAACTTCAGCGTCAGTCGTCAGGCGGTGACATGCTGAACTGCTTCGATACGGTGTGGAGTGGTGGTAGCGACCATACGCAGCTAGCTTCCGCTGAGAAGTAGTAGAATATGACGATGTGTATACATGTACTGGGCAGCTATACATTAGGGTACGCTTTAACATGTAATCGTGACAGGTTTTTGTAGTTTACGGACATCAATAAGTATAGTTGTGGGTGCTTTGAGAGTTCCTGAAGAAGAGTGCAGGCATATATTATTATAAAAAAATCATGGAGCAAATGATTCGAGCGCACTGGAAACTAATTTTAAATTAGGACCACAGATTACTATTCTGATTGGAATGCTGAAAATGCATGTCCCGAAAAGACTATCTGTCTGGGATATATCCTGAGTGCTGAACAGTTTAATTCATTTATAATTTGTGGGGTAAAAAACGTTGATCTCCTTCTGTTCATGAAAACATGCTTGCATTATTTATCGTAATTATAAAAAAAATCCACTTTAGAGCGCTTGAGTAACGTTTCTACCCCAAAACAATATAGTACGGCAGTATATAGTGCTGAAAATCATTCATCTTGTTTAGGACGCACTTAAATTACATTTAAACGACGTTTGAAAGTTTACCGCATGCTAATCACACGAAGAAATTGCTGAATTTATGGGATATTTTAAAATCTAGTGTACCTTTAATGGAGTTCTTCTGTAGCAGAATGTTTTTTGTTCCCTTCAAAAAATCTAGACCGTTATCGTTTGTAACGTTGTCTGGATCACATTCCCTGCTTCATCCAAAGTAGCAGCAGAGTTGCTGGACAGATAAGCATATCCACGTGAGGTTTTTTTTTAGAAAGGTTACGAAAAAACAAACCAGCGGAAGACTGGCATAAATATTAAAGCATGCGCGTTTGCGATGCGCGCGCACCATTCGACTGCTTCAATAGCTACAAACACGAGGTGAAGAAGGAATATGAATAGGGGAACACATTTGGAAGACGTGAGGATTTTTGGGGCACATGGTGTCTTCTACTTCCTGCCTTATAGCCTATCGTCTCTCTAATGTGAAGGTACTACCACTGGGTCCCAGTTGTGGGTTTCTGGCTGTGGCTGTCTCCCTAATCTGCTGCTGTGTTGACATGCAAAGCGACGAACCTCGGTTACTCGAAGCATTAACTTTTATGATCGACCGTTTGATATGAATGACAATTATCTTGCGGAACATTAATCTCATTTCTCTTCGTCGGGCCCGAGGAGAGCTACGCTTTGTTTGCGGTTGCTACATGTGCGCGTAGAAAACGGTTCGTTCTGGGAGGAGGGAACCCGACGAATGTGTGACGTTGTGTTGTGATTTTTTATACTGTCGAGCCTACTCTAGGTGATCGTCGTCCTTTTTGGTTTTTCGGTCCCGCCAAAGGGTGATGTACCATAAAGAAGTCAATTTGTTTTTTTGTGTGTGTATTGTGCTTGTTTTGTGAACAGTCGCTTGATTTTGGATGGTTTGGAACCACCAAGGTATGAAGAATACTCAAGCCATACATAAAGCCTTCCCGTGTTGTCTGTCCATTGGGTGCTACGGGTGCTACGACCGAATGTCCGCTACAGGGAGAGCAGGATGAATTGTGTCGTTTTTGACCCGATTTGTGACAGGCGGTCCGTTTGTGGCGGAAGCTTCAACTGTGGACTATATGCGCACGCGCCCATCTGCCGCAAAAAACACATTCGGTGGTGGCAATGATGTGACTCGCCTACGTAATGTTGTTGATCGAAACGATGCCGAACGAAACGAACATAACAAGAAATGTCCTATAAACATTTGATTTTTGGCCGGGAGTTCTTTATCTCTCAGTTTTTCAGTTGCAGTGATAGTTTTTTAAATCAATAGTGTATTCTTGTTGAGGGGTCAAGGATTTTGATTGCTATTTTTTCGAATGATCTTCATTTATCTTGTGCTAGCAATACGATGTGAGGTACTAATAAAACATATGTTTTTTATGTGTTCATTGGTTCTTTGAAATCACATGTTTGCTTTCGCTAAACATACACCAATACCACCGTACCGAGAGTGTAGTCATGTGTCGCAACAGAGGCAGATAATTGTTTGCTCGGTCAACCCATTGTGTCAAGTGAGTTTTTGCTTGTCTGGTTTCACCATTTAACCTAGTCCAATCACCTCACTGAGAGAGGCGTTTTTTTTTCGAACATGCTCTCACGAGTATGTTGAAATATTTCTTCCAAGAGGTAATTGTTGTCGAAAAACAATCGAAAATATGTTAGTTTCATCATGCTACAAAGTAAAAGAAATATTTTAGCATGCAATTTGAATGCGAAATCGCTGCTGTATTTATGTTTTTTTTACGTTCATAAATTTCGTCATTTTTTTCTACTCTTGTCACCTTTTGCAGCGCAACACCACCACGCACATTCAATGTGTTAATCTCAAAAGCTTTCCTCTCTTACAGATCAACCAAAGCCTTCGGACCGATGTCTTTTGGCCATGAATGTGTGGTCATTTCGATACCGCAATCGATAGCAAGCGTGAAAGATTGATCCGACCGAAAAAATCAAAGTAAAGTTGATAGCTTGAGTTAACGTATCGAATTTGATTGCTTTAAATTTAATCTTTTTGCTGGAAACAGCGCCTAAATGCGTCCAGTGCATTTTGCTGTTGAAAAAAGGTTGAAAAATGCGACCGTGAAAGGTCGCTGGCCTCCAACGTATCGGCACGTTAGGATATTATAATGAAGAGATACCGCCTTCATTTATAAGTTAGTTAATATATAAAAGCAATTGAAGCAAACGAAAAATTTGAATGTTGTAATTGATTTATTTGTTTTTAAAAGGGTATCGACATGAATAACAAAAGCTACATTAATTAGTTGTAGATGGTAGTAAAAGCTCATCTATCAGGAATAGGCAATTAATTAGAACCCATTTATAAAACTCTATTCTCGACAGGTTAAGGTCGGACATTGAAGAAGTTTCCTTCTAAACACTTCGTTTCACCGTGCGGCAGCCTATTTTTTTACACTTTTCCGTAAAGTAATCGTTTTTTCTCGACCTGCCACCGAGTTGAGAGCAGAAAGCGGAACGATTTTATGCATTTTGAGTGTGTTGGTGTTTCTCTCACCATCTTGGTTAGTCTGGTACCCGTGCCAGGTGTGCAGCCAGCCAAATGCAACTGATGCTTCAGCCGTTCCCGATGTGCAGCACGGGGTGAAATTCAAGTCAATTGGGTTCGGTTTGAGCGCGGGCGAGAAGGTTTTGGGGTTTTTACTGATACGATGCCGCTGATTAACAGGTCTGGCGGACTGTGCTTTGAAGCATTAATAATTCAACAGCCGGTTAGCGGCGTCCGATTTTCTTTCACTTCCATGTCGTGGGCTGCGCGCAATATTGGATGAGTTCCATTTTATATATTTTTCTTCACAACGACATGAAAATGGCTATTGCCGATTGTCAAGCGCATAGAAATTGATGTTTCGATTTTTTTGTGACCGTTTTTGGGGCTTCGAGAAAGACTACAATATGCGAACAGGCGACGAACGTCCATGCGTTAGCAAGGTTCTCACAAATAGCTTACGATGAAATATGTTCAGATCCTTTTGATATAACTCTCTTCTCCCCCTCCGTTATCTTACGCACAGCAGCGAAAAATGCAGAGTAAAATTGAACACCTGCAATGACTTTCACGAGTGCGCCCACAGGCGCCATCAACTAATGACGTTTAATTGTCACTCGCGGTGCCCCAGAAAGCTGCTCGATGCTTGAGTACGCGTGCGCACCGCTTGTAGCAGCGCACCGAGCGCACACAATGTCAAGGTGAGCAAAAAACGCTATACTTACCATCGGATGATGCGTTTTCGCTCTCCAATTACTAAATGTGTCGGCGTAGATCATGGGTTATTTTGTACACTTGTGTTTTTTTTTGCTTCCATTTGCTTCAATATATCATTCCTTTCGCTGCAGGCCCTCATTTCTTCGCACCTCACATGCAATGGTGTATGTGTATGGCGGGAAGGGGTTACACACTGCCTCATTTAATTGGAGACGCGCGGGCGCGTACACCGAGAGCGCCATATTGTAAATGGGTGGGGTGCGTCGACGAGTGAAAGTTAAGAAAAAAAGGGGATCGAGCTATCCGGGTGAGCAATCGAGAAATCGGATAGTTGTGGAGGTATGCGTGTTGGTCTGTGGCCCAAGCCCACCTGACTGGCGCTTTCGATACCTTATCTTGTGCTAGTTGCGATATGTGTACGCTCTATTTGTTCACAAAAGGTCGATAAAGTACGCTTAAAAATGCTCTACTGCAACGCATTGTCCATTATCCTTAAAAATGCTATTGTTGTTTTGGCGCTGTTTTCAACATGCCAAATTATGTATTTCAAGTAGTATAGAGCTTGCTTCGAGAGTAGATAAAAACATGATTTTAATACAAGAATAAAATATCCTACCACATAGCCGAGGGAGCGTACGTGATACGAATCCACTTATGCTTCAATGCCAATTTTTCGAACTGCGTTCGTAAACAACGACAACCTGTTGTCCTTCGTACCGATTGGCTTGGTTGCAATAATGGTGCGACGAAAATGTCGTCCGACGGGTTAGTGGTAGCTGTTCGGGCTCTAGGTTAAAGTTGATGTACGCTTTTGCTCGACGAAAATGGTCTGTTTCCTCCTCCCTTAAAACGGACTCCTCATGAACCTGTTCAGATAGGCTGGTCAAGGAACCTGTTTTTGTCGCCTGCGGGATGATTTTGTAAAATGTTTGCCTCGTTTCGCGTACCATTTTGCTTTTTTCGAGTATGGTTGCTTTTTATTGTACTTTTTCGGCACGATACGATTCGATTGGCTTCGACAAATACATGTTTTAGGGTGGCTTTTGTGGAATGTTAATTGTTTTTGTATTATTTTTACGAAAATATTTCAATTGGAAATTTATTGCTTTGCGATGGTTTGTTGTACATCCACGGAATGTTTTTGGAACGAATAGTGATGATTTCATTCTGCACACACTGCTAGCTTATCGGCCCGCAATTGGTTTTCCCTGTGTCTGTAATTTGCAATATAGGTTAAAGTGACCCATCAACTAAATACCTTCGTGTTTCTTTGTGTGATTTCCAAAAAGAATGAAAATAAACGTGCATTTTTTTTTTAGCAACGTCTTCACATTGAAAAAGGAAGCAACGTCTTCACATTTTCCGAAGCTTAATTTGTTCCTACGTTGCCTTTGCCTGAAGGGTTGGAGCCAAAAACCACCATTCGGATAACAATTTCCCTTCTTGCAATTGATTGCGTTTACCTTACGACGTAACGGGTACAGGAGATATCCTGAGGCAAAACAATTTTTCTTTTCATTTTATTTTTCTTTCACTTTTCAATGCTTCAAGTCGTGCTGGTTTTAGCCTGTGCAAATTCCCGTAAAGGTAGCATACAAAGAAAAAAAGCACACGAAAATCGAAAATGAATCGTTCCTCCAAAAAAGCCGGCTGTTGCCTCATGCTCGTTGCCATTAGGTGCATGATAATTGTATGGCGGGTGATTTGGGGCGATGCAATTTCAGCTGCCTTCTGCATCCAAATTGGATGTTTCTTTTTCAGTACGAACAGTTATCGCCATCGAAATGCAAGAAGGTGAGGTGTTTTGATAAGGGAACAAATTGTCTCAAAAGACCACGAGAACAGGTCTTCGTATATTGAAAACCGAATGTGCTAAATTCGAATGCATTCAATTTTGCGATGATTTCGATTCACGCTCGCACACAAGGCTTTGAAAAGACAATAATAATGTGTTTCCGTGACGTGTGTGGCAATAAGGATGCCCATAAGGGATGGCATGTTTGTGAAGGATGGCATGCGATGGAAAGATTTTGACTAATTGTAATCACCCCGTTTTGGTTTGTTATGTTTGCTTTTCGCGGTACGAAATGTAGAAACGATTTGTGCCAAGCGATAATAACTATTTCCTCAGATCGTTTCTTAGTATGATACGATGGTCCTTTCATCGATTGCTGATAATTTTTAGGTTGCTGGAATGATACAGCTAACTAGGTAATTTTGATAACTCTTGTGCAAATCTAAATAGAGCATAAAAATCCCTTGAACCAGTTCTTTACCCTTTCAAAATGTTTCGATCTTAACATGCTAAATTGAATCATGTTTCGATTACGTTTCATTCATCGAAATTGGACAACTGTGCGAAACAAGCATAACTAAAGACCGGTGTACGAAAGTGAAAGTAATAGCTACAAACAGAGGTACTCAAGTGCGTCTTTGCGTCTTTGTCCCGGCGAACTGCGATTGCCGATGTATCCGTCCATGTGTAGAACTGGATTTGTGTGGTTTCACTTTTTAACACTCGGGTTTGCATAGTTTCCATGAGATTCGCTTTAGTTTTGCTTTGGCAATGAAAATCAAAAGGAATGTGTAACTAAAATGTGTTCCTGAATTAAATTTTCATTTAAAATGTGTAGATTTATTATTCATGTTGATTGTGATTTAAAATGTGTTGGCTTATTATTCATCCACATTTGAAGACCGTTTGTATTCTCGTCTAAACTTATCTTCTTGCAGCGGTTCTAAAATTTCGGAATTTTGCAGCACAAAAACTCCCATCCGGTCGGCGGAACTGGAGTATAGCAACTTTTTTAAGAATATTTAAAACACGACCTTCAGGGCGTGCCGCTCTGTTGGCGATTCGGTCACGAAAAGAAAATGGATGCTTTATGCTAATATGGCTGATGGCATCATAAACTTCGCTAAGTTCGTCGGCGCTGGTCGATGTCAATTGCCTCGCCCGTCTGCTTAAACCACATAGGCGCCTGCTGTCGCGTGTCCTTGAGCGTGTTGGGTCTGTGCGGATTACTAGTTTGTCGCAAAACCAACCAAACACCGGGCACCAGCCACACCGGCGATGGCACTGGTCGTTCGGTTTGAGGATTTAGTGGCTAGCCTTGAGTCGTGCCAGAGCACTTGGTGTGTGGCCCGCATCAATACTGGTTTCAGGGGATGTATTCTTCGGATACGCACGAAATGAGAATTGGTGATGGTTTTATCTGCTTGGAAACGAAACCCAGAAAGTGAATTAAGTGTTTTTTCCTTGCGCCGATGAAAAGAACCAGTAATACAGCCAGCAGGATTCCGATGGAATATGGCTTTATGTATGATTTTTTATGCGTTTACTCGTAAACCGGAACTGATTCCGAGCATCGTTTTACCTTTTACTATAGAGCCTGTGGAACACAATCATTTGATATGTAAAGTAATGTGTGTAATTTTTTTTATAACAATACCTACAGTTTTTTATGTATAAATTACCTAGCTCTTGATCTTTAGTATTTTTGTTCATTCCATCTCGTTGCATGTTTGGTTGTTTTTACCTATGTTTGGTGGTTGATTTCTACCGCACTATTGATTTTAATCAATAGTACAAACATACTCGTCCACGTTTCGATTTCCTTGTGTACCTAAGATCGACACGGAGATGCTATCTGTCGTTCCTTTGCGGTGGGGGAGATGTGAACTCATCGTACACATGTAAAACAAAATAAACGCCACTCCCTTAAGACGAGTACCGACGTTCGGAGTATCCTCTCATCTCCTGTGCCGTCCTCAGCGCAGCACTTAAGAAATTAATCCTCCGTTTTGCTCGATGTCGATCTTTGATTTGGGCTTGGTTTTCGATCCGGAAAGCTTAGCTAGCCCCGGCACATAAAGCAAGAGGTAATGGCGCGTAATAACACTTATCAATCAAAATTATCACCTCTCCGCGCGTGAGCACTCCGTGTTTGTTGTACTTTCCGGCGGGGACTATTTCATGAGTCAACACAATGCACGAGACGTGTGCTGCTGAAGCCGGTGGAGTGAGTTCTCTCGGAAAACGAGACGGTATTACCAGGGAGGTAGAATGACGCATTTAATTGCCTATACAAAAGTAAGATGGAAGCTAGTTCGGGAAGGTACGAGGTGGATGATAGAGGATGATATTTCTAGTAAAATCGAAAGTCGTCTGTATGCTTCTGCTTGTATCAACTGTTTTTTCTTTTTTTTTGTACTGTGCCTGCTTATGAAGCGAGAGAGCGGATGCCAACGAAGTATGCCAGAAAAGAAACGACCGCGGATAATAGAAAATGATAGAGAAAGGGAAAACGGAGAAATAGGCTAGTTGTAAAAGATGTTCTTATGGCTCCATGGTTAGTGCCTTTCGTATCACGATCGTCATGACCATCAATCAAAGACGGTAGGCACGATCGAAAAGTGAAGAATGTTGCTGCTCGCTCTTGAGGCGGGAGCGCGATGTTAAAATGTTGTAAATTCTTGAGCTGCTATCCTCTTCAACGATGGTAGGTCGATGAAGTCGATATTCTACATTTTACCAAGAAGCCACATCTTTTTGCGCCCTTAGGCTACAGCATTTATCATTTCCGCTGGATGCTTGTACAGAAGACGAGGAAAACAAAAAAAAAACAACAAGACTGATGTAACGTTTAACGAGCGTGGCAATTTTATTCTACATCGCATGCTTACGCACCTGTGCCTGTAATGATCCATCCAAAGTTAGTATTTTCTGCCTCTAACCTCATTTGTGTTCATAAGTTGTATCGAACCCGAGGTTCGTCACTTACGGTGTCGGCGTTGAAGTCTTTCAATTTTTGGCAATTTAATCGTGCATCCAAGATGAGAAAAAGGCACTCATTTTAAGTGACCCGTGTGTGTGGTTGCTTGCGTGGCAAAATTGTCTTTTAATGATCAGCGTTCTCGATCCCACCGCGCACATAATGCCCTGTTGATCATTAATTTATGTGAACGTACCATGAGAAGAACGGTGTGTGTAAAATGAATTTGCGGTTAGAGAATGCGGCTTTGAGAATGAGAAACGATACGAGCAGTAATCGTGTCGTGTAAAGGTAAAACATTGTTCGTCTCGCGCGTGACTTTATGTGGCTGTACTGTTGGCGAATTACACGCGAAAACGCTATTTTTTGTTGTATCTTATGCTACGTTTCATAATGTGCGTGTCGGATGCACAAAAGCCAAGGTGAAACGTTTATGAAAGACATAGATCTATTTCTTATCTCATCGGATTGGGTTTTGTGTGAGAAACAAACACAAATGGCAATGTGGTTTTCGAAAGCAATAGTGTCGCGCGTCCCAGCATCTCACAATTCATCGACTTAGTAGGAGAGAGAACAATATCCTAACCAATTGCAATTGATCGTTACACCATTAGATGACATTTTATTTCCATCTCGATCGCACTAGCGCTAAGACTGCATGAACGACAGATGAAATGAAAAGTTTTAAATTAAATGAAGATTACTGGGTAGAAATGATAGCTGATGCTGAATGGCATTCATTAAACTGGAACTAGATTCTCGATCGAAACCTTTTCGATCAACACTTCACCGCGGGTGGTAGCGAAGAGGAACGCGTTAACGACGATCTTAGGGAATAAAATATCGCGTTTAGCTCCGGTCGATAGGATCGGTGCTGATACCATCGGTTTACTGTTGCTGCATCAACTTGCTTGCCTTACCTGTCATCATCATATGCGACTGTTTATTGCCGCTGTTTATTGCACATTTACACTTCTGCTGCGTGCCTAGTGCAGAGTTTTTTGTTTCGTCTGTCAGCTTTGGCATTCTAGACGCCGATGCCGTCGCCCGCATTATTATGCCCGCGCGGTTGGTTGGGCGTTTCGGCTCTTGCGCTGCTGGTGCACAAGTCTGGCAGGACGCAAGTGGAAAATTATTATGCATTTATTTGCATGACTGCTGGTGGAGGTGGAACACAACTGCAGCGAAGCTGACGATGATAATGATGCTGCAGTATGACCGATGCTAGCTACTACTACTACTACTGTCGTGTCGGCGTTGTAAAATATTTAATGTGCCGCCGGTTGCAATTGAGGAGTATGTGTGTATGAGAGAGAGAGAGATGGAAGAAGGTGGTTGCAAAATGTGTACGAAACACTGCCGGTGGGATTTGCTGTAGAACTGGCCGAAGATTGGTTCAATCTGCTTCACCCCATCTTGCTTTACGTCCTCATTTTTGTGTTGCGTGGTGTGCCGCCTGCCTGTTTTCAGTCTGTTTCGTTTTCATAATTCAATTAATGTTTAGCTGATTAGCGGTAATTGTATTTATTTATGCTTTTACGAGTTGAGCAGCGGGACGGTGCAATTATGGGTTCGACGGCTTTGCATCGACACAACTGCACGAGCCGAGGACGATTGGAGGTGTATGTTAAGAATGCAATTTCTTCAGCTGTAAGCATAGCTTAAGTGCGAGTGAGTGTTGGAATTCCAACAAAAAGCAGCAGCACACAGCCAGCGGTAGCTCGGTTGCAACAAGCCAAAGCTAATTGCAGAATTGCAAATGTGCTAGCGGATAGCCGCTTGTTCCGAGGGTCCGCGTGACATTTTGTCTATAATTTTATCTTGATCACAGTAATAGCAGATTGTACTTTCGATTTTATGTGATTGCGTCATAGCTGCAACCTTTTAATTTGTATTACATTGTAAATATAAAATAAAATTGTAATGAACGATTCTTATCACACGAACACGTTTCAGGTTCGTAACCGATTTCATTGCGTAAAATTCTGTTGTTTCTTTTCGTGATGTTACACCTGTGGATACCTTGCCTGAGTAATGTTTTTTTTAGTGTCTAAATAAGCTATTTTATTTTTCTTTTCTTCAAAGCTAAGCTAAATTTGGGCTTAGCTTCTTGGGCTTAAAGTCTTGGTTTAAATTGTTCAGGTTTGGTCCTATAAAATCGATGTTTGGGTCTCATTCTTGCAAGTTTTAATCTAGTTTGTGAGTCATATTACGAATCAATTACGTAAAATACGTCCGTTTTACGTAGGAAAATATCCAAAAGAGGAAAAGCAAGCAAACATTGAAGAAGAGGAAACTCTTTCCTTTCATGAAAATGAGATGGACCGCCAACTGCCGCTACCTAATCTAATTGCTTTGCTAATGCATTGATGGTAAACGGATGGTACAAAAAAAATGACTACAAGTACTTCTCTGCTCGACCAGCAAGCAGGAGGCATTCAGTTTTTGTTCAAACTGATGAAATCTTCCATCTCGCGTGTACTGTTAGATTATGTAACCGGGTAACCTAAACGGGAAATCCTCTCACTGTGGCACGCACTTGCACAACATTTGCATGAGGGCATCATCAGCCGCGTTGGTGTAGTTTAGTGGGTCATTATTATTTTTTTGTGTGTTGTATACCGTATTATACGAATAGAATCCGTCATAGGAGTGTTTTTTCTTGTTTACTGTTATTGAAAATAGCTACTAAGCAATTGTTTCATCAATTTTAGCTTAGCATATACGGATTTGGTGATTTATGGGCTAACATGTTTATATTTAGTGAAAAAAAAATTCTTATCACTTTTAAAGCTTGCTTCGTTCTTTGTGGTCCTTATAGGCTATAGGCAACTTGAGCATGAGAAAAGAATGGGCTTATTACCGAGGATTCGGTAACTAGTTCAACAAAGATAACCACTGTTGTGTCTCAATTTTTGCTTTCCTCAGCAATGGGTCAGCAATTTTTGGCTGATTAATTAATTAATTGTGCAACTATTGAACGCTAGACGTTGGACATTCTCTCATTTCATGTGGCTAGATAATGGATTGCAAGCGTTGTAACTGGTCAAGCGATCATCATTATCTTCCGCTTCGTCGAATTTGGCACATATCGCTGTTGTGATTGGGATCTAAGAGAGCAGCAGATTTTGACGGGAGCAGCAGATACATGGGGTTGGCAAGATCGATTGATCGATCGATCGTGTGCCACTTTTTTATGAGGGCGGTAATTTCAAAGGGCGATAGTGCACATCGGGTAGTGTGGGGCTTGCAAATGTACCGATAGTTTTCATGGTTTATGTGTTTTTCTAATAAGCTTCGTTTCATATATTACCGTGTTCTGAATATATAGAGAGTTTTTATATATAGAGTTTTTTAAACGTTAATTTATTGAACAATATCAAAATAAATCCCATACACACTTGGTCCGTAAAACGACCGATCATTTTACAGTCGAGTTTGAACAAAGAAAAATGAATTAAACATAACGTTGCAGCATGGTCATGTGTTTCCTATTGCGCCGAATCATTTGCTCTCTTTTTTTCATACATCCCCAACCTAACGGAGGGAAGTGAACGGGTGTGTTAGGGTAGGATTAATTAGTGTTATTGTAGGTTAGGGTTCGTTAAATGTTACAATTTTTTCCTCTCTTTTTTGCGCTTGATGATGCTTTTTCACCTGCATTTGTATCGTCCATATCCCACCATGTGTTGTTACGCTACTTGTGATGTGATCTAGCTGGTTGTGAGACGGCAAAAAAACGTCCGCAATCGATCGCTCATAATCGGAGTCCGGTCTCGCGAAAGAGCTATCTAGACGGGAAGGCATATGGGAAAATGGTCGGAGTGGAAAATAAGGGAATGAACGCTTGTACTACATTCGATCCTTGTTCCCTTAGTTTCCCGTTCGACGCCTCGCTTTAATGCGTAACCTGGTGGGGGTGATGGCGTGGTCTAATTTTTGGAAGTAGCGCCCGCCATTCTGAAAAATTTCCATAATTTCCAATTACACGAAAAAAGATCACCGCGCTTCGCATCGCTCGCCGCACACCCACAGCGCTCACCGTGCTTAGGGTAATGTTGTTATTGTTATCTGATCGTTTGTATACGTTTTAGAAAAGAAGTTCACCGCGATGTGGAGAGTAGAGTGATAGGGATCGTAGCCCACATTATTAGTAAAGGTTATTAGAAATGGAGAGAGCTTTTTAACGAAAGAACAAACCCCGATTACAAGCAAGATTACGTACAGCTGTTGGGGCCAACTGAATAACAAGTGTTTGTCGATTTCAAGCGCGAAGAAATCGAGTGTTTTTGGCTTCATTAAAACAGCCCGTCAGTTGACCATTTTGACTGATCGTACTATTGGACTAGGAGCATCCACACGATGCAAGCATAAAACATTCACACGTTACACCTGTTTGGTATTAGATCGTAAAACGCGTACTGGCAACGGTTATTACTTATATAGTAAACTAGAGCGCCTTCGTTGTGATTACATGCAGATATATTAATCGAGGTTTGTTTTGAAATGATGAAATATATTGAAAAACGCGCGTCTGTAAACACAAGTACTATTATTGTAAAGAAAAGCGTATTGTTTTAAATACAGATAGCTTTGTTGATCTAGCTGGATGCTACTGTTCTATCGCGCCACTTACATAGCTGTGTTGAATGAATTCCTTTGAAAAATATTAGTGTTAGTGCTTCTGTTCCCCCATTGTCTCTCGCACGGAACACAAATAGTAGCGGCTCCATCAAAACGGAATGTTCCTCGTGAATAAGATAGATAGAGTACTGATGTTTGTGGCGACTTATTTTATAACTTTTTCTTTTTTTATGTAAGTGTTTTTTCCCTCTTTTTATGTGTAAACCGGTTCTCACGAAAGGAAACGGATAAATAGGTTTTAATAAACACAAAATATAATATAAATCGCCGCCACCGTCGTGGTTATACACGTGTGTGTGCCTTTAATACGAATAAAACGGATGCCTTGAAATGATTATATGTATGTTTAACTAAAAATGAAAGAAATTTATATTTTGGAATGGTTTGTGATTTGTTCAACTTGAAAGAGATTGTCTGGGCTTATAAATATACATAAGATTAGTTCGGATTTTTTTTTATTTAACACGTTTCCCCACAAATTTGTTTGGTTCTTTCTATCTCGCATTACGGGTGGATCAAAAAGTCGATTATTATAAGATTTGTGCATAAAAATGCTTTACAAGCATGCGAATTTTAATTTATGTGCGATTTAGGTTAGTGATTTTGATTGCCGATTATTCTTTGTTGATTGTTTGGTTTAGCGAGCTTTTTTCAAATATGTACACAATTTTGCAAAACTGGAAAAAAATATGTTTTTTGTTCAAGGTCTTCACGTTCCGCAACGTTCGTCTCGAGTTGTGTCGCTAACCGGTTCGAACTAATGTGTCTAGTTTTGTTTCTTGTTCGTTTTTTCGTTTTTCTGCTTTTTCTAACGAATCGATCTTGACAAAAATAACATCTATCCGCCATCATTCTGTAAATAAACAGATTGATCAAATTATCACTTATCGTTTTATGATCACCGCACTTACGTATATTAAAGTAGTCGCATTTTGTAACGAAAGACTTCAACGTCGCTTCGTACCGTTTAAAAGACGAACCTCTAAACCCCCTCTCTCATCACTCCCCACCTGAGAAAGATGAGGTGATATTCGACACAGAGTGTGTGTGCTTGTGTGTGTTTGCTCATCTGGTTAACCATTTGATGAAACTTTCTCTTTCGCTGAGCACTGGTAGTGAACTGTGTTGGGTGATTTGAATGCGCAACTCTCACAACTCTCACGGGTTGCATTTGAGAGCTGCGGCAAGATTGATTGAACGTTGGGAGTGGTGCGGTATGTTGTTGATTTTGCCTGGTTTTGGTAGGTTTTTTTGTGTTGCTCCTGGTAGCACTGCTCAAGAAAGTTTCTCCAAAACGCTTGTTATTCGCTTCGTTGTGCGCTTCCGCCCCAAACTCTTAAACACCGGCACCGGATAGTGAAACGAAAAGCGTGCGAGACGCGTTCACAAACTTTACTACCACGCTTGTTCGTTAGAGCAGTTTATCATCGGTCGGGGTTCTGCTTATCATCATCCCGACTGCGACACCGACCTGTTGAAGAGGAGTTGTTTTAACTCTTCTCATCTTACGATAGCGCCACGAAAGGAAAGATGACAAGAAGCAAGTATCACGCAGTAAAATTTTTCCTTTTTTGTTCGTTAAGTTTTAGCCCGTTTTGCTCTTGCACCTGTTATCGTTTGGATATTTGCGAAACATTTCCTGGTGTAGTCTCTTGCTAGCCAAAGTAGAGCCAAAGCTAAGTGGTTTGGAAGCGAAATGAAAATAAATACAGAAGGTGTAAAGTGTCGAAGGAGAGGAAGCATTTCCATTACTTTCTGATGCGCCTACGGGAGTAGTATAACTAGCACAACTAGCACTGGCCTAACTCCACTTCCGGATGCAGCGAAAGCGACGAACAATTCCGATTCAATGCTAATTCAATTAATTTACTCTCATTATCAACATCACTGAGTGGGTTGCTATCATTCGTTTTTCTTTTCTCCTGTTTGCTGCTATGGAGCTACCTGCTTCGCTTGGAAAATGCGATTAAATCTCAGCAACTAATGGAAAATTGGAGGTAGTCTCTTTTTTGTTTTGCAAACCCTGTTGAGAGTGCTCGTTTAGATGAGTTTCATTTTCTGTGTGGCGCAACGGGATAGTAGAAATGTGTATCAAGGCTGTCAAAAATTTACCTTTCCCGATTTGACAGCACAATTTCCTCGCTCACTCAACGCTACCCATTCTTGTTGTGTTGAACATGATTCTTTTATTTGTTTTTTGCTTCTTTCTTTTCATTTTTCTTTTTTACTTTCTTTATACTTTGTCGTTTTTTCCTATTCATGGGATAAGTGAGAGTTTTAAATGGTTGTTTCTTAAAGTCATATACCATAGTTTTTATGGTATCGTGTTTTCTTCTTGTGTTTTATTTCCCCAGTTCTTGCTCTATGTTCTGGCTTTCTCCGTGAACGTCATGATGTGCTGCATAACTTTACACTGATAATCACGCACACGCGAAAGGAATAAGAGGGAACATTATAATTACCTGTCTCGTTTGGTTCGTTTTTGCATATTTCCATTACATTGTGTCGTGTCGTGCACGGTTAATTGATGATATATTTTTTATGTTCACCCGCTTTGCTGTGAGACAGGCTGCTATTCGGGTTTTAATTTATTTATTTGACAAAGTTGATTAGTGAAAGGCGAAAGTTTGAGTTGACTATGAAAATGGACGGGGGTTCTATGGCGATGATGTTTTATGGCGCTTTATGTTTTATTTTACGTGTGATATTTTTGCTGTAGGTGGGTATGATCGATTTTCTCTCTTAGTTTAAATTATACAATGAATATTTTACGACAAGAAGCATGAAATGTTTATTGAAAAAACATCTTTTATGCTAGTGTTATTAACTTAGAGGCTCGCAATCCTGAGAAAATATTACAAATGCTACTATTTTCTCCTGTGATGAACGACGTTGGAAGTAAAAAAATTAATCCCCATTAAAAACACAACATTATTGCCTGAAGCCGTCCTGTGGGTTTTATACCATGGTAAGGCGACCGTCTCGTTTCCAGGATAGTAATGAGAAATGAAAGGAATAGAGAAGAAGCGAGCAACTGCTTCGTCTACTGGACCATTAGCACACTATTTTTCGAATGCTTGAAGATACGCAGGGCCCGTAAAGTGTAATGTATTTTTAAGTGCGGACACTTGTGCGGTTTCTAATCATACTTGGACTTCTTCTAAAGATGAAGTAGATGCCAGGTTGTTGTACAGCCTCTGCCCAGAACAGTTGAGATTATTGGAATTTGCCTACAACCCAAGCAACGGGCGTCAAATGATTTATGGATAGAATGTACATAAAATTATTAGCTCCGTACACGTCCTATGGTCTGAGAGCATGTTGAGAAAGCAGACGGGAGTGAAGAATTGCCATGTTGATTTTACACCGGTTAATATTGTGTATTAAAATATGAGTCTTTCTTAGAAGCTTAGCAACTTGATTGTTCCTTGTTCATGGAAATGTTGTTGAACTTCCACAAAAAGCGCAGTATTTTAAACCCAAAACTGCTTTCGCTGCACATGTTCCAAGACACACTTGTTTGTGATTAAAACGAACTGCAATGCTGTTGAATTAGTATTTGTTGGAAGCTGCACGTGAACTGTCGAAGAAGAACCTGCTCAAGAACTAACAATTTCGAAACGCATATGATTTATTTCTCATGTCGATTGTAACACGTTACAGCTCCGTTTTTGTTTTCATGAAGATCGTATCGGGTTAACGTCTGCGTGAAATTGATTTCTTTAGTGAAGTGGTTTCTTGGGATTGAACGCTCAAGTGTGGTTTAAGTTCTTTTCTGTTTTCGTTGGTGGCCCTTACTAAATGTATCCAACACAATGATTTTCTTCGTTTCGGTTTAGCCTGGAAATATAGTCCCTTAGGGCATGTTAGGGATCATAACATGGAAGAATCGAACGATTGTGTCGGCCAGAACAGGCTGAAATATATGTATTCAACAAAATTGAATGCCTTTCATTCGGTGACGAATGGCGGCGGGATGTTATGATGATGATCTGCATCGTGATGATCGCACGCTGATCGTGATGATGTGGAGGAGAACTGCAGGAAGCGAATGGATGTACAGAACTAGGTTAAACCGCATCGAGTAGAACGTAGACGATCAAGTTTCAATAGATTCGACATAACTATTTCGTCAAAGCACGTGATGTTGGGCATTGCATTGAGAACGATGTATTTTTCAGTGGAAATGTCAACCTCGAACAGAAACGAGTAAGAAAACCTGATCTCACACTGAAAACCGTGGCACTTTTCCGTGTGATTGGATGATGGTGACTATGGTGATAATGGGTTCCTTTCGATTTCATGAGTCACGATCGCGTTTTATTCTTCGTGCGGTTCTTGTTTATGCTACGTGAAGAAATAGGATCGTGGCAGTAGTGTGTTGTGCTGGAAAGTCTATTGTTGTAAAATAACAAGCACTGCTTATGCCGTTCTCAGTGGGAATGGTGAACAAGCATCGAGTGTATCTTCTGCGATCGTACGATACGACTTGGTTTTTTTCCTCTAGCTTGTTTTTTTTTATATTTATTATTTTAAAGAAATTACGTAAAACAGAAAGCCATCTTTTGACAACAAAATATGAACTTGAAGGGATTCATAAAAATGATGTTCTTCTAAGTAGAAGTAAATGAAAACACACGTTTGTGTATGATAAACTAACATTTTCAAACTTTGTCATAAATAGCCGACAACCGCAACATATCATAACTATACGATCCATTTTTGAAAAACACATTTTCTTGACAAATAATTAACTAAAATTGGCTAAATCATGCTTTGTTTTCGTTTTGTAACTTATAAAACATGCAAAAATGGCTATCACAGCGTTGTTTTCGATGTATGTTGCAGATTTGTTTTAACAAAACACGGTACAACCATATCTGCGTGTGCATATCTGATAAGAGAAAACGATAATGCGCATGCGTGAATATTTTTATCGAATATTCTTATCGTATTTCACGTTAAAAGCTATAACGGTGGTTCAAACACACAAACAGTTTAATGACCTCTTGGTGGTTTAAAAAAAAGTCATAAACCAACGTCCAAAGCCAAAAGGGAGTAAAAAAAAAGGCCCTAATGATCATGGCCTCCGAAGGTTACCACAAACTCCCTTCCTCAATTTCACCAGCAGCGGCTCGCCTGTGGTCTAACTACTTTCACTTTCCTGACAGAGGAAGCTTCGCGTTGGAGGTGATTTTTTTTACGTCCCCCTTCGGCGAGTCGTACGGCGGTGTGTCATGTCGCGACACTTTCTCCCACCCATGCATTACCCCTACGCTCTCCAGCAGCACAGGTCCGGGTTTTCGATACATCCGGTCGGTAACCCCCTACTGCTGTTGCACAGCAGGCATATCCGAAATGGCGAGCGGCGACTACTTCATCACCTTTTGCCTTTTGCGTGCCACACACTCATTCAATTTCACTTTCGTTGATTTCTCCTCTTGTGGCTTTTGGCACACACACTTATATGGATGCGGGGTGTGGGCACTCGATCGATCACTTGTCTCTCCATCCGGCGAGAACTCCTGTTCATCATGGACCATTTCATCGATACGTCCGGTGTTCGCGATCATGTATAATTGGCGCATTTGTTTTTAAATTCGCAGTCAACATGATCTGGTCATAGGGAGAGAACGAGGAAGACGCGAAGAACAGAAATCCATCGAACTCGGATCTGCCTTTCGAAATTCGTACACTTTTGCTTTCCTAATATTGCGCCCCGTTCAGCGGCTCGAAAATGAAATTACCTTCTCTCTACGATATAACTAGTGGTGCGGTGTGGGTTGATTTAATTTCCAATCATTACTTCCACCCGCTTCGTGTGCTAACCTCTCACTTTTCCATCAACCCGGGCAAGATTAAACCTCGTGATCGACTGAAGGAAAGAAAAACCATCCGCGTATCGGAATCGGTTTTCACATGCTGGCTGGGGCGATTTTTCTCCTGATGCTTTCCTTTTCGATTGAATGTGAACTTTTCTCCGATTTTCAATCCGCCGGCTGTGCGGATTTGATTGATTTTCCAACCGAACCGACGCGCGCCGTGTACGGTTGAAATGGAAATTTAAACAAAAATTCGTTCCGGATAAAGTAGATCGGATGGTTGGGGATATGAGCGGAGATGGAGGAGAGGTTTGTGAATACCATCACCACCGTGCCGGATTTCGGCACGATTTCAGCGGTGGTGGGGTTTCTGTTTCCTACGTTTTTTTCTGTTCACTTGATGCTTGTAGTTTCAGTTTTCATTGCGTACTCGATCGCAAGCGCTGTGCACCGAAGTTTCTAATTTTCAGAGCGAGGAAAATGCGGAGCAAGGTTAGAAAATTGAATGGTGTCTTTCCTCAGCAGCGCGTCAAACCAAGCAGCGAAGCGAATGGATTGCAATCACATTTTAATAAGGCACAGTTTCCAATGCGCCTTCAATGCGTTTTGGAGCACGAGTAGGCACCCGATCGTGGTACGTTCGATCGTTTTGGGATGGCTTGTAATTGGCAGCGTTCTGTTGCTTCATACAATTGATCAATTGTGGAGTACTCGTTCGCTCGCCGGCGCGTTGTCTGCTGCTTGCTTGGCGGTTAGTTTCGCTCAAGGAAAACGGATGAGTAATTGGGACTTGACTTGTGGTTTTGGTGAGGTTTCTTTTCTGTTTTTTGCGCAAATGTGCTAGCCAGCTATGTATAACTTTGTTTGCGAGTATTTTTTTATTCCTTTTGTATATTTTTTATTCCTTGGGAAATGTTCAACTACGTGTTTGTTGGAACATTGTTATTTGAATGATTATGTTTTGTTTAAAATCCTTTATGTTTTTTTGTTACATTAAAATGAAACGAATGATCCAAAACCGTTTCGTCATTTGATGAGTTCTGAAAGCAATTTCTGGACATTTATGCTAAAGCAGTTATTCCAAATCTCTAATATACTTGTAGTTCCTCACCACTCATATTTATGTAACAAAATCAATTCAATTCTCATTGATTATTTTGTTTAAGTTTTTAAAGTCTATTGCACTCATATCGTCGAGTCTTTGTTTTAAACCTCCCAGGGGGTATAAGTATCGGAACACAATTCGAATATTTTCCACGCTCATGCAGCGTATCGAAGACACCCAAAAAGGTAGGATTAGTTTTACGACAATTTGCTTTTATTGCTGCGCTTGATCACGACACTACAGATTAAGCGATCATCCGACAAAGATTGGTCACGCAGCGTGGTTTTAGTTTTAACGACATTTTCGAGTAAAAAAAAATAACTTACAAATTGTGGACCGTCTAGACCGAAAACAGTCGAAAGTAAGTCACTAGGCGAACGCATCCGATCCTAACGAAATTCTCCTTCTCACTGGTTGAAGCAAAATGTATCAACATCCCGCAGAATCCCTCACGTCAATTTTAGTGCTTCGCAAATCGTGTGATGTGGAACACGAGAAACGTAAAGTCACGTGAAGTACCATAAAAAATGGTGGCAGATAATTGAATGAAGTGTGCGCGCCAGTGTGTCTACGCTTCGGATTGACAGTAGGGTAAAAAATCGTTAAGAAACCCGTTGGAGACCGGCAAAGTCGAGATGATTGCCGCATGTCACACGCTTTTTTGGGTGACATTTGGGGGCAAGGTTGCAATGTTGCCTGCTGCAACATCGGAAATTTCGGTGGGAACTGTGCTCATCAGCAGCAACGATCGAGTGATGTGATTGTGGCGGTGAAGGAAATGTACGATGTGTGTAAATGCCAGAGGACGGAGAAGTGAAGCAACACGAGTGGAATGGACATTGTTTGTTTTTTAAGTGCTGGAAGATTTCTTATTGCTCTTCCCAAACGGCTGGAATTTATCTGTTGTTAAAACTTTAGTCCCATTTAGTTTCCTTGACAAATTAATCAATTAAATTCTTTATATTTCACATTTCTAGCAATTTTTAAATATTTAACTGTAACGGTTGATGGATAATATTTAAATGTATGCAGAATTAAACAAATATAGAAGCCAAAAAACATAATCCGTTCATGATTGGGAAGAAAAACCTTGAAACAAGCATCCACACCAGTAACAATTTATGGGAAAATGATGATCGTTTACCTCTTTCTCGGTTAAGTATGATTAGGCGAGTGCGCCGCGTGTGAAAGGAAAACAATTATTTGCTAATAGATTTCCAGTTTCCTCACACGGAAGGGGACGCTGCAGGGGATCCATTGCTGCTGGCACTGTATAGTGCAGGACACTGAAAAACATTCGGAAGATTTTTTTCTGCATCATTTACTATTTATTGTAAAATATGAAAAGCAATTAGCCTGTCATTTGTCTGGTCACTCTTATTTTTTTCTGTTTGTAATGCCCCTGGCATGACACACAATTAAGAAAAGGATTATGAGATTTCCATAAAGTACACCTTCCCCAGTATTTTCGGATCAGTTCCCGTGTTTTTTTTTGTTTTGTTAAGTCCGAAATATGCAAAGGGGCTTCGCTAATACTTGTGATTGTTTTCTACATTTGCTCCCGGTCTTTGAGGCCAGAGGGTAAACGCGTTTCGAGAACATACGCATAAGTACAGTATGGACAATTTACTTTTCTGCTTCATTTTCTGTTTCCTCTCACCACGTTTGAATAGGGCTGGTTTGTGTTATTGTTGTTGTTATTTTCACTATTTTTCCTCCATATCCCCGTTGAGCATAAATGGAGAATCAATGCTTCCGGAATACACCCCGCGCTCTCTTGGAGCCAATAATACGGAAGTTTGCTGTGCTCTCGGCTATACGGGCATGCAGACCTGAATGTCAGGCACAGCAAAAAGGAAGAAGAAAGCGAACCAGCTTTATGTTGCCATGGGGTATCTATTTATGTGCCGATGGGTACGCGATTTGCAGCAAAAGCATCTGAACCATACGGTTTACGGTCTATTGCGCGAGGCCACAACGTGTGGACGGGGAAGAAGGCGCGATCGTCGTCGGTGGGGTGATGTGTAATGGAGAATCATCTCCCTTTTTTGGAGTGCCATCAAGCTTGTGTCTGTGTGTATACGCACAATGTTTTAGCATACTTTTCTCATTCCAATGGTTTCTTTTTCCTTTTAATATTCCACTCGTTTATGTTACTGTTGCTGTTGTTGTTTTTGAAGCCATCAACTAACCGGAACATAACTTCCGTATTTCCTCCCCGTTATGGTTTGTTGGTGGTCTTGCTGTGGAGACTCAAAGAGGCTGCAGGACAATGACGGGCAGAGAACAAAATCCCGACCGTTTCGCACATGGTCGCAGGGCCCATGCAAAGGTAATAAGTGCAACAGAAAAGATGGTTTTAAAAATTACCTCAAGCCAAAACAAATATCTGTATCCGTTTGTGTGTTGCCTAAGTGAAAATCAACTTCACTGTCTTTCCATAACGCGTGTTGTTTTTGGGTTCGTCAAGAATATGTGAGGATGTTTGGAAAAGGCAGGGAGTGAAAACAGGAATAAATCGTGCGTTGGTAAACACATATTGTTCGCGCTAATTATATTGGTATCGTGATCGTATAGTGAATCATACGACTCAGAGGCTATAATTGTTGAGTTTCCATATTCTTTGATCGTAGTTGTTAAAAATAATGATGGATTTATTAATTGAAAATTGCATCGCTAATCGATTCGAAAACAAATGCCTGTTTCTCTTGCAACATAGTGTTGTGGTTGCTATTTATTGCTTTTCTACGAGAGTAATAAACTGAAATACAAAAAAAAAATTTGAGAGGACTTTCTTAAAAAAATCTTTTCGAAATTACTGTACCTTACAGTAATGATGTTTTACTTACCATTTAAGACATTTTCATCTATTTATTAGGATATGATTCAACAATTGATTAAGTTTTTTTTATTATAAACAATAATCAAACAAACATACAACATTTAATGAATCATGAACATGAAATCTATAACAAGTTTTACTTACCAATTTATATATTTAAATTACTTTTCACTTTTGTTGGAATCAACTAATTTGTTCTTTTTTACGTCTTTTCAAATGTAATTTAAATACAAGTTTTACGAATAATTTTAAGACGCCAAAAAATAACAAATAAACAATATATTAAATTTTATGTACAGAAGAAAAATAATAACAGACATCTGAACAACACACCATAAGTTCTTTTAACGGTCTCTTGTTCTTCATCGAGAGTCTGATGCTGAATTACATCAAATGCATCATTTATACCACCCAGCAGAACGATAAAAAAGCACCATAAACGGCACCCTCGTTTGTCCGGGGTGTTGAGTTTGAGTTTCACTTGTCACCGTGAGTGGCTGGTTAAACGCGCATTAAAAGCCCCGTAACTATGCCACTGAATGTAAGACGCTGCTTGCCTTCCTTGTAACTTACAATCAGACCGTAAAATTCCAGTGCGAAAAACATGTTGCTTTCCCAGCAGCAGCGTAATGAAAGTATGGCAAAGAAATTAAATATTGATATCATCCTTATTCGTCTTTACCCTTGTTGTAAAGTATGAGTGGCCGTTTTTGGTGGCAAACCTGGGACGCTGGATGGTTCATGCCGCCCGTGCTACTGCCAGCGTTGAGAATATTGCCAATTTATGCATATTTTCATGGCAGTTGCGGTTGTTCGCAAGTTGGGCTTACAATGTGCGTGGGCTCTGCTCAAGCATTACCTTCCAGTCGCACTGGAGCCGACTAGGTAGGTAGTGGAAGTGGATAAACATGTTTCAGACGGAATGACTTCGCTTCTTTGCGATTTCGTACAAGCAACCTTATACTGTAGCAGCTTAATTCTGAATTTGTCTTGCAATAAGATCTGCAATGAAAAGGCTCTGGTGCGGTCGTCGAGTTCGAAAAAGCTACCTAGTGCAGCGGGAATCCAACTCCTTATTTGTAAGTGAATATTTATGCCGTGCGCTGCCGTGCTACGAATTGCTGTTGGACGCACGTTTGTTTTCATAATGAAAATCGAAAGCATTTTTCTGAACCACTGCCAGAAAGCCGTTAACCTTTCTGAGTTTGCTTTGGTAAAGCATCACCTAAACCATCGCGTTCGCACACACGAGCGTCACGAGACATGCATTAAGGGACATTGAACCGGTACGCGGGAGGTTGCTGTGTGCCCTAAGGCTGGATCGGATCACGGATCATCAGCTTCCCTGCTGCAGGGGTAGCGAGTAACAAAAAGCACACGGCCGTATCTTCATAGTTTTTTTTGTCGTGATGCAGCCATTGCTTACTTTCACTTTCGTGGGCTCCTCCACGCTCGTGACTTGACACTTGCGTTCGTGATGAAGACCAGCGAAACAGCGTCCCCGGCAAGGCAAGGAGAAGCCTTTCGCACGTCGCCGCTTGACATTTGGCCAGGCGCAGGCGGGTTGGCCCGTGTCCATTTTAGGAAATTTGCTCACCCCTTCCATGCCGTCATCAGCGAAAGTAAAGCCGTTGAACCGGTCATTAGAGGCTGATTGAACCATTTTTTTTCTTGCAATAGTTTACGAGCGCAAACGGGAGCTCGCAGTGAGACGAGTGATGATATGCGTGATCAGGATATAACACTTCGTGCTGTGGGATTTTAGCCCTTGGTTTGTGGAATTCTTGGTTATGCTTATCTGAGCTCAGTACCAATTCGAATGATACAAATCATATTTCTTCAGGTATTTCTAGTTATGATTGATTTTACGCAATGTCTTTCTAACTAGTAACATTTTCTATGTACAATATTAGGTTTTTAATTGCGACTTACTTTCTAATGGCATTGTACCGGTAAAAAAATTCTTTCATCATTAACCGATGAATGACAAACATGTACTAATACTTAAACCTGACTTAAGACTTAATTGAACGAAATATTAAGGTTTAGTGTAAATTTTTAAAAATAAATACAATATTCGGAAATTCGAGAAGTATCCAAATATTGTTTTGCATTCAACGGTCCCACAACGTGACAACCAGAGAGCCACTCTGCTCAAGAAGATAGATTTCGCTTCTTTACCGTCTCTAATAAGCTCATCACACGCTCTGCAAGCTGCTGTGGTGCTGGCTTATGTATTTTCTTTTCCATGCCGCCTGATTAGCTTCCATTTCACGCGGCACGACGCAGCTGCTACCTACTACTATCCACAACCCGTCTTGGGACGCTCGTGTAACGCGAACATCATGACCATAAAAGATCAAACAGTCTCTCCCAACAACATCGTGCAGCTTCTGCTTGCGGCGTTTTCATCTGCTCGTTGGTCAGGGCCACAGTAGACCCGTTTGTCATTCGTGGACACCCCTGTCTCCATTTAGGTGATGAAATCCATGTGCTTTTAGTGGTGCTCCTGAGAGTGGTTAAACCATTCCTTTTCGGTGGTTTCGGAGTTTGGAGCAGACAACACGATTGTGTGCGAACTCACAAATCAATCGGTATGCGTTGGAGAGCTTTCAATAATGCAAGGGGGACGATGGGAAAGTTCTTCAAGTGTGTATGTTTAATACAATGTCAATGATCACTTAAAAATTTGGTAAAAGGAATCAGCTCATGCGTATCGGTGTACAGGACTTTATAATATACTGTAGGGGTTATAATGGGGTTGTAAAGATAATTTCATATATTCCATACCATATTTTCTCCATCGTGCATACACACATATGTGTATGCAAAAGAACTACGAATAATTCTGGGTTGTTCTTGAGGCAAGTAAAAATTAGTGCAATAATTTGTCACATGATCTAATGGCACATAATAAGAACAGAAGCAATCTACTGTAATTTAAGACAGTTGTAAGTAGATGCTTATGCATAAATCAATGTCATTAGCATGGTATTGCTATTTTTGTGATCTTTTTGGCAAACTCACAACGCAATCATTAAGCCATAAAACTGTAAGTATTCTAATTGAATAGATTTTTACTAATTTATTTCCGCCAGTCTGATTGTATTGGCCCAATTTTTAATACAAGAATGATTAAACCTACTCTCCTCCTTGCTTGGTCCAACCCTTTACAGCACCCATATTGGGAACGAAAATCTGTGCCACTTATGTCAGCCGCTTCCCAATTTGGTCCACCTGTCATAAATGGTCGGAGGCGTTCTTCAAAATTCGGTCAACCTCGCATTCTGTGGCAGGGAGAGCGCACACCAAGATTTTCGGTGTCAATCTACTAATAAATTCCCATCCAATATTGCCAATTAGCTGTCGCTGTGTGTGCTTACGTACCAACAATAAAGGATCTCGCTTACGCATCTCGTGGTGAGATGCAAGCAAAAAGAGATTTTGTTTTTTATGATTCTGTAGGTTGCGCAGCGCTGTTGCAGCAATGTACGGCACAATTGGACAGACTCACCGGGAGGCAATACGCGGGCTTTAGATGTTTGTGCGTTTGTGTAGAGTTTTATAGCATTTCAGTGCCAATTAAATCCCCTTTTAGGATGGAGCATTCTTGCGAAGAATTCGCAAACACACCCTTACATTCCTAATGTCCGTCGTATAAAAAAATTCGTTAGGAAGCGCAGAAGTTATAAACATCACCAATGTATGATGCGATTTGAGTTCCGTCGTTTGACAGATCGTTAGTTTGATGACCCGCTGTGTGCTACTTTTGACACATCGTTTTGTTACTCCGCTTGACATCTAGTTTAAATTTATTCAATTTATTCGAGCAATCTCGAATCTCTAATAATACAACGGAAATGCAATATGTTTGTTTTTTACATTTAGCTGTTTTCTTGAGAAACATTATGTATCATATAGAACGAATGCATATTGCTTACATGCCATAAACTGGCAAAGTGCAAATGATCCAGTTGCTAGATACTGTGGACCCTAATTTATCAAGAGCCACTGCCGGCTATGTTTGACCTGCTTCGTATGTTGTATTGAAATTTAAATGCAATTGTTGGAAACCCACTTTTTATTTAACTCATTTCCATTTCCATTTACCCTCACCAGCACCATTTGAGGTAAAATGTTGATGCGTTTGATGCCTCCCGCAGCTAGCGCTTTCGTTGAAAACTCATACTGGAAAGCGTTGCACAGCCCCGTTTTAAATATTTTATCAAACCGTGCAAACGCATTAACCCAAACAGAATTGGAGCAGCGGAGAACCTGCTTTGTTCTGGAAGGGATGGGATACGATTGTTTGTGATGTATACGTCGGCTGTTTAACACACGTTTTGCTCTCGTTCCACTTTGCTCTACTGCTGGTTGGTGCTTTAAGCGAACCAGCAAGACAGGAAGCACGAAATTTTTCCCATCGCTTGCGTTACCGTCGATTGTGTTACTTTTGAAGTATGTTAAAATTTCTGGCATATGTTTCTGGCCCTATTTTGCGGATTATATTTATTTTTGTAAGAAACAAATTACAGACAATAAATAACGTTGTTTTCATTTTATAAGGTGAATGGGTATAGTTAAAGTGTTTATGATCCGTCTAATTTTAATTTCGAATTGAACTGAATATATTGGAATAAATAGAAAAATATTTAACTATTTTCAGTGTTAAACAATCATTTTTCAGTGTTAAACAATCATAAATTACAAGATTTTAATTTAACAACACATCTTACTAAAATAGGGATTTTCAACTTTATTTTTAACCAAACCGAAGCACAAAACAACGTAAAAATGTGATTGATTTTGTTTCACAAGTCTTACGTCTTTTTCTGGCTGGCTTCATAAGGTGTAACTCTAGTACGACGTTTATATTAGTGGAAGTAATTAATTTTAGTGGAAGTAATTAATAAATTATATTTTTTCTTTTTTTATTTTTTGTAGTACAAAAATTACATTGAACGAATGATAGAGATCGAAAAATAATTTGATTAGAATATCGATCCGTACCGATCCACAGCCAAATATGTTCTTGTGTTGAAACTGATTTTGTAATGCCATTTGTTTATTTTACTATCGTATAAAATCGATTTATACATTTATACAACTTTTTTATCTCTTTTCTTTACAGGTGAGTTTCTCATTCGTCATGCAAACCCCAAACGCCAATATAAAGTTGATAAATGGTAAAAAGTAAGTATCAGCACATGTTTCGTTTATTTTCGTTACTAACCGATTGAATCGGGGACTATTGTAATCGAAATGAACTGTTGATAAAGGGATAAAAATCCTAACCGCAAAGCATGACCCTTCGGGCTGTACCCTGTTAAACCTGTTGAAGGCTTTTGTGGGCGTGTGGGTAAAGATCACCCCAGTTTAGATCATAGGTCAATTTTCTACCACTTTTCAAGGCGTAAATTATCGATTGCAAACGAAACAAAATACGGCAAGGCTGAGAAAAGTGTATCCTTCCATAGCTTATCATTAACACATTAGCCTGTCGGGCAGAGAGGGCAAATCGCGAATGGGTGGGGCCGGTCGATTCGGTTTGCAAACCGGAAGAGATATGCATGACCCACCCGGGCATTTCGCAAGGATTCGCCGCCCCTCGCTTCTAAGTCCGCCGAAGGGAGAGAAAGGTGCAGTGGTTGAAGGCGGACACGATCATAAAGACCACCGGAGCTTGAAACTAACTGAGGAAAAACGACCAATCAACCAAACCTGGCTCTCGGATTTTACCGAAAGCGATTGATCGTAATTTTCACCTTAGCAACCATCTGATACGGGGGCATATAAGAAGAAATAAAAGAAAAATGAAACATGAAAAGAATTCGCTTTTGCCTTTTGCCGGGCGATTCAATCCAAGCGAAAGCATTTAGAGCAAAGAAGAAGCCTCCGGGGTGTGGCATGCTGCCGATATTGTTCGATTTTCGAGCGTGCTCACCACCATCGCCTATCGCCCGCCAAAAGCTGTTCGAATCTGCAATCAGGGCCGGCTGCTGCATCGTCAAAGTGATCGCCGGTGCATCCAATGTATCGGCTTCCTCTGACCGCTTACTGCTGCGCCCTTGGGTCCGCACGTCGGCTTGGACGAAAAACAAAATGCATCAAAGCAAAAGCGTGACTTGGATCGTGATTATGGTCATTAGGTAAACCGCGGTGCACGATTTCGGCATCTTGAGATCTGTTTCACCCTCCCCTGTGTGAGTTTCTTATGATACGCAGGAGGATAAAAACGCGAGAGCGAAATGGTACACATATTTATTCACTGAACGAATGACTCCATTTCGCTTCCAAGTGCAACAGAACAATCCTGTCTTGTGTGGAGTTGACCACGATGCGAATGCTGTCAGTTTAAGGAAAACATGGTTTTTCTGTTGACACTTTTCATATAAATAGTTACTCCCTTAGATGATGTATTTTGTATAGATGCATGATTTTTTATGGTTTTACTATTTTAATCGCTAATTTTTAAGAAAATAAACCAAGGATTTTATGTTAATATGCACAGGTTGCAACATCAAATGAACTCCGTGCAGTGTTCACTTTGCTACTTAATGAAAGTCAGAAGAAAGTCGATCTATACCATCGCTACTGCACCCAGTCACAGTTCGTTATCGATACGGCAACGGCTTTTCGCGAATCGATTGCCCGTCAATGTTTTGACTTGCCCGTAGCACCATTTAGACAGGGAAATAAGGAATCTTTGTTCAGGATTGGGGCGGGAAAACGCCTATCGTGTATGCGGTTGGTGAAACATGACGAGCAAAGCACGGTGACTGGGGAACATTTGTCGATTGTTTCCTAACCTAAGGGGAGGTTCGTGATATGTTCACCCGAACTAACGATCTAGTCTGGTGGCCGTGACCGGGTTTGCGCATGATTAAAATGCAACAGATCTGTTCTGTTTGGTACGTCCGGAAGGCAAGAGCAGCCCACACGTACTGCACTGGATGGTAACCGCGATTTCGACCCCAATTTTGGTTACCCCGTCGTTCAGTATTATTACGGTCTGATAGGAAGAAAACTTTACCGATTCTCAAGAGTAATATCGAACAAACTTCGAGTGTGATGTATAAAATGGAGTTATTATGTAGGGCAAAACGATACTGGTGGGTCCTTCCGGACATGCAGTCCGGATTTTTTCGAGCACCAACACTTCATTCCGTTCTTTTCTCCATTTTCTCTTTTCGCAAAGGTGACTTTGGCGCGTGAAATTCGAAATAAAATAAGGCTTCGGTGATGCGAACGTGCAGAGGGAATGAATGACACCGAAAAGGGTTTATCTCTCTCCAGTCTGGCAACGAGTTAAAAATTCGTCGACCAGCAAAAATAAAACAAAAAAGGTTTTCATGGAATTTACGGTACATTTTGTGCAGGGAACCATAAAAACCATCTTCCCTGTACAGACGCAGAGAAGGTCCAAACGTATGTCCCATCGTTACTGGGAAGGAAGTAATTTTGGGTGAAGGCGAAGGCAAATAAAACGAATCAACTTTAAACCGTTCCTCGTATCACACAGGGTCCGATCTGCACATGAGAAGGACCATACCAAGCACGTGAGCGACAGTATATAATGGTACGGTTGAGGCAGTAAAACGCCGACTAAAGCTAGCAATTAACTGACAGGATTTTTTTTCTTGTATTTCAAAACTTGACCTACATTTATTTTACCCTTATAGCGGAAGCATTGATTGTTACCTATTTTGAAGATGTGTTGAATGTTGGCTTCGTATAAAAATTTAGCTGGGATATATTAAACTGCGTTTTAATCATGAAAAGTTCTATAACGTGGGATGTCCACTGAGAGGACATTTACTTGTTTTGTCACAAAATTATGTGATATTGAATTTATGATTGATAATTATTTAAATTTATATAGGTTTTTGAGTTAAAAGATGCATTTCGTCATTCCTAAATTTTTATAAATACAATACAAATAAACCCATGTTTTTTTATGTCCTCATGTAGTTCACATAGGCCATATAGTCGTGTAGGTTTTCATTTAGTTGTTTATAAAATTTATTTAATAGTCAACAATAGTATTTGATAAAAATGAACTTATAACAAGTTCGAACAAACTCTGATAGTATTCCTTAGTAAGCATTTGTACTTTCTATAATAGAATATTTAACTGAAATTAATCCTATCTTTCATGCTGTTATAAAATTTTTCATTTACATTTAGGCACTATAAAGATAAACTGCAGATAAAACATACATACTCTATTTGTTTTGCTATTTCATTAAACTCGAACGGCAATGAAGTTTGAGGTGTTGAATTAAGTTTTTTGAACACTCAGAAGTAACCGCGTGAGAGTTTTGCTGTAGGAAAGTATGTCAGTTTTAAGACGATAAATTAGCAAGTTTACTATTGATCCATACAGACTGAGCTAAGATTTTGTTTTTCATACAGACTGAGGCTAGGAATGTTTTTGGTACTTTTTTTATCTGATTTTCTTTCCGTTTATATCCGAGGAAAAGTGGCGCAGAGGTGCCATACGATCGATGTCGGTAGGCAGTAACTGGAGTATTGGAGGCGAAAATTTGTGGAAAATGGAACCGGATCTTCGTTTAAAGCGCGTTTCCGATCAATACAATCAGTACGCTCTCGGCCTAATATTTATATGCGATAGGTGTGTCGGTGTTTCCTATTTCGGTAGTGAAAGATCCAATCAGAGAATCACAGGTACTGATAATGGCCTTTTTGTGGTAAATTTGGGGCCTTCATTGTTGCGGAAATTAATTACGATTGAGCATGGAGGCAAATTACAGTGTTATCGAACAACGATCTGCATAGCGTTGGGTAGGAAATTAGCAAATATTACGGATAGGTGCGAGAGGCAACCCGATTAGATTTAAAACAAAATGCAGCAGACTTTATGCCCTCAATATTTAGCTCTAGTTATCGGGTGTAGACAGTGTAATGGCGCACAACAGCATAGCGAGTTGCAAAAAAGCAAGTTGTGCAAATCATCGACTACACATCTTTCCTATCGGGGTTTGTTGTTGCGGCTCCCGGGGAAACTCCACGCCTAGTGATAGTCTCTATTGTTGAGCTAACCCAGACACACACCACTCGTTGCAGACAGCCATAAAAGTTCCCTTGTCGAGCCGTTTAATTGAAGTGTTTGAAATGTTGCGGAAAAAAGGTGATAAAATGTAGATCACGAAAGAGAAGGGTGTAGTTTTTCATCGGTAACAACCAACCGGGCAAATAATGAGAGAAAAGAAACAAACGGTATCAGCCACCCGCCAGAACTCAGAAACCGTTCGAAAACCGGAAGGCTTCCCGCCTTACTTGAACCGATTTAGATAATGAAATGTGTGAACAAAGTTTCACTTTTTATAATTTCCATTTCTTCGCGCCGCGAGAACGCAAGTCACTGGTTCGGCGGCTGGTAAAACCACCTAACCTGACGCGTTTTTTCTCGCTTTTTTTGTTTTTGGTTCCGAATGTCGGGGGTTTTTGCGTGTTTTGTTATATTAACTTAAACTTCTCGTAGAGGTTGAAAGAAATACCTCTTTTTGGCAGCTTTTTCATTCAGTAAGTGAAAAAAAAACAGCTCAATTGCGTTCGCGATAGCAAACAATAGCAAGCCGAACCGCCGCCAGCGTCTGTTTTCACCCTTTCGCTGTTAAGAGGGTGTGCCGATCGTTTTCTCATCACTTTTCCGCAAGTTCCACTAGTACCTTTTCTTTTTGCGCTCCAAGAGTATAGTACCACCATGCTAGCGATGGTGGCACACTTTGTTTATAATTCGTGTGGCGTGGTTTTCGTGCCATGCTTCCATGCTGTGTATTTAAAATTGTTTTACTTTTCTTCAAATTTACTGTTTGTATAATAGTTGCGCGAAGAAATATTAACCGAAATATCACAGTGTGTGGATAATGAATTCGAAACGGTTGAATGTTGATGTCCAACGAAGTCGGTCGTTTGTTGGAAGCAATAAATATTTGCGAGTCGCATTGATAAATATGTGATAAACTGTAACAATATCTTATGAGATTGTTTTAATTTTGGTTGTTTCTCATCAAATACAGAAAAACAAAATCAATTACGGAATGCACTTACAATAACTTTTACATTAAAGACAATGACAATGTTTATGATGTTTCTTAATTTTTTATAACTTAAATTTCGAAATTTAGGAACCTTTGACCTTTGTTATTTCTAGACTGATATCGTCTTAACAGTTTCTAGTAAAACATAGTATTGCAATCTAAAAATGAAAAAACAATCAAAATCATTTAAATAAATTTTTCAACTCATTATATTCTACTGAATTGAAACGTTTGAAGATTTGTATAAGTACCCAAACCGAAATTCACGTAAAATTTCTTAGATTATTGAATTGACCTAAAACCATACAACTTTCAGCAGTACAAAACCCGAGATCAAAACTAACTAGATAACTTATTTCACGGTTAACTAACTTATTTCCGAGATAACTTATTTCACGGTTTAGTTATTTGAATACATATTAAGTCATTTACGTAATGTATCATTTACGTATTTGAACATTTTTATTATCTTTCTTATGTAATGATTGTTAGCTTGAATCAGCAATTACAAATTAAACAGTTGCGTTTCGTCCTGTTAAATACAATCTTAACAATTCTTTTGTATCTTGATGCTCTTGTAGGTGTTTTTCTTTATAAAAGGTTTTTGATTTCGAAGAACAACTTAGGATCTTCTTTCCAAGAAACATCTTCACAAAATTAACCTTCTTTCGGTGCATCATCTTACCCACGTTTTCTACCTTCAGACAAGAAAGGTGAAGAGGAAGCAATCAACATTATGTTGGGCAGAAGAAAGCTGGCCAACGCAGCAAAAAATAAATACGTCGCTATGTCAGGGCTTGCTTTAGAGAGCAGACTAGTCTTTTGGTTTTCGGTTCGGTTCGATGCGAATTTTTGGCAGCGTCGATGTTCCATCGTTGAGGTTCCGTTCCTTCGGCGGTTTAAGTTTCAGCTCATATTTTATGTATTTTTAATTTCATGTACTTTATAAGGGACTCTCAACGGATTCTTCATGTGTCGAGGCGGTGTTAGCACAGGCTGTTGTTTATGTTCACAGCATGTTCACGGGTGAAATCGAGAGAAAGAAACACATACACACAAACATTGGTTATGTAGGAGCACCGAACGCTGCTGGAGTTCTTTTGGGGACGTAACGTCCGCGCGCCTTGCCCCATCATCAAACGTTTTTGTGCAGCGTACCATGGCATCATTTTCCTTCGAATTCACATCCTGCCACAGATCGGTGAAGCGGACAACCGTGCATAAAATGGTTGCCGCGTGTAGGGATCAACGATGGTCGTGTATCATTGCAACATGCGAACACATGAGACCGGGTCCCACTTCACATGTTAGGCACCACACCATGAGCCCTCAAGCATGCAACACAATGCTTCAAGGGCACTACTCTTCGCCCTGAGTATATGGGCGGCTGAAGACCGCACCGACGCATTCTCAACCTAAAGAAAATGGGAAGCCCTTCCGTATGGCATTGTATTGAGGCAACGCTGGCGAGGTTTTCGGGTTTCGTCTGTGGTCGTTTTTATTTTTTTTGACTTGGGTAGGGATTAACAACTGCAGCATATCAGCACACTCACTGCTGTTGGGTTTTAAGCGGTATTGATTATTGCGTGTTTAGCTGAGGTTTCATAAAACTGACAACTGGCATCCGTTAGCTGCCACCAACGGGGTATGTTTGGTGGTGAAGGTGTGCTTCGCAAGCACGTTGGATCCATTTTGTAGACGTACGAAGAGAGGAGGTCAAAAGGTCGTTGACCATATTGGTGAATATGTAAGCGATAGTGTTGAATGATTTTATGCATGCATATGCCGTTATGATGTTAAAATTTATGTCGATGAGGTGCTGCAGCTCAAACCTGATGCAATCTTTATAGAAAATGTGCTCTACGTAAACACGAAAGTATGTACTTGCTGTAAAAAGTTGTTCTGTTTGTTGAAGTAGAAGTATCAAATTTGCTCTAAACTACGCATTCTTTTGACGATGGTTAAGTTGGGCCAATTGGATCGAGAATCTCTGTTCCGATTGTTATGCACCATGACGCTGTCGATTTTATAGAAAAGGAAGCCTTTTTAGCGTTTGTTTTATTATCAGTGGAAGTTGTTGGCGATGATGAGAATAGCAAAATAAAAAGAAGCTTCTAATTGATTCGAAACGTAGTTCGTTTCATTCGATAATCACACCAAGGAAACCAGACGATCTCTTTATTTTGAGACTGTTTAAATCCTTCTCTTAAGGTGGTGTTTCATCATTCATTAAATTCCCGGTGGTAAGCATTAAAATCAATAACCATTATTTCATATGACGAAGGCATCAAGCGCAGACCGCTTAATGGCCATTGAGGGAATCATTAACTCCAACGCGATCCTCGGACTTTTGATCATTAGGAGCTTTCCTACACACCCTACGTGGTCTAACGATAGCCGCAACAAAATCCGCATGTAGGTTTGTTTAGTTCTGTTGTTATGCTCTCGTATGTATTGTATGCCCGTTGTCGGTGTGGTTCAAGGTTAGCACAAATCAAATTCGTAGCACTTGTCCATTCCTTCTTTGCACTGTGTGATGTGTGTGTGTGTGCGTGTGCGGACAAACCTAGAACCAGGTCCAAATTGGATAGCAAACATTAATTATCGATTCAGGTCACATCACATATCGCATTTAGTACGCACATCATTCTTCCGACCAATGACTGTCGGCCAATGTTCCAAATAGCCTCTGTATAAGGAATGAATTGTTTGCGATCCGTTCCTCGATAACTTAAAATTTCGTTCGTGCGTTTTCAAGGGCATAATGATTTTTAGGGCACCCTTCGGACGATGGACGAATCCTGATACTTGAGATTAGGTCTAAAATCTTTTGAGAAGGTCAGATCACTGCCTGAAAAGGATCATATCGATTAAGCGTGTATGCCGCACACCAAGAGGCTGCAGGAAGTGACTCCCAGTTTAAATGAATATCGGCACCATCGCTTCAAATCGCGCGTTGATTTGGTGATCCTGAGAAACGCTTGCTCGGAGCACACAAGATCGCAAGATATCGATACAACAAACCCTGGCGTGCATGACGTATTGAAACTGAAATATCATCCATTGCTAATCTAGCGAAGGTGAAACATAACGACCGTGACCACGAGGGGACGAGTGACCAGCGTCCTCCACGTTTCGGGCAGCACCGGCAGCAATAACACGCTAAGGAACACTTCCTTCCTTGGATATCAAATTCATGCTCACTTTTGGGAACGTGATTCGGGTGTTGGCATTTGCGATTAAGGGGATGGAAGGTGGAGATTTTGCTATTGTTTTGTTCGAGGTAGGGCTCCGATACCCATGATACTCGAGTCGCGAACAACACAATGGAACGACCACAACACCAACCTGTCACAATGTAATTAAATTTTTACTAAATCCCTTGAATACGCCGCTTTGGGGGTGGTATAAAAGCACAACTCCTCGCCTGTTCTGTAGTGCACTACTCAAAAAAGCACATCAAATTGACAGCAGGGCATGAAGCAATCGAAAGTGTTGAATCAGACTGAGGTACGTTGCTGAAAACATTTTGTTTCGTCATTTCCTGTATCAGGTTTAGGTGAAGCCATATAGTGAAGATCTTTATTAAAAAAAAGTCCTACACTTTCAGGGAAACAGTGGTATTCGGTTGCATATTTTAGTTGGCAGATTAGTCCAACATAATTAGATAAATAACGTTTCAATATGAATCTTTCCAATTATAGGAGACGCACGATTTAAACCAAATTAGTTAGTAAAAAATGTGTTGAAGCATAGCAGCAGAGAGTGAAAATGGAAGGCTTCCGTAATATTCCTTAGTATTCACATCAAACGACAATCAACGAGAAAGGTGTGATTCGCTACCGGGGTTGCTTTAAATAAATATTAATTCTTCACTTCCTGCGCTAGAAATTCCTCACATGCATCAGTCTATGTGGTTGGATTAATTTTCCATGTTCCCGCTTCCTTCTCTCGGTATACCGGTTATTACAGCCCTTTTGCTCATAGGTTGTTGGATTTTTATAACACCTCTCAGCGTATATCTTCTATCAGATGGCTCGTACCGAGTCATCAAACGGCGGCCTCATGAGTCGTCGTTTTCCCATAGTGAGAGTGCTGCGTGTTGCGTCTGACTATTGAATGGATCTATAAACCACACTGATTGGATGTCTCGCCCAACAACACAAGAGGAAGTGAAGGAGAAAGACTCGATCGTTTTAAGTGCATCATTCTTACCTTAGCTAGCGTCTATGTTACGTTCAGGCATACCCCATGATAGATCCCACACCGACTACTGAGATGTAGATTGCAGGAAACAAGTGTCGGAAATTTGGTTCGGGAACTTTCTAGGGATGTTTTTTTTTTTTTATATACGACCTTTTACCAATGCGTGTTGATATCATCATGTGGCAATATTTTTTCGTTTTTTCGTACGACAGTTTTTGGTGGTAGCTTTTGATTTAGTCGCGTCGTGTATTTTTCATCTCAATTGACTGTTATTTCAAAATCAACCATAGGGCCTCCGCTCGATCGTAAAAAGGGATGACGTGTGTCGAGTGTTGCTGAAGTATGAAATAGATGGAGAATAGATTACGATAGGCGCGATATGAAATTGCGATACAATAATGCCGAGAAAACGGGAACCGGAGCTGGTGAACCATTTTATGATGGTTGGGCGCCGCGTTGACCTGATAGGCACAATGTTGTTGTATGATAATTATCTAGTGCCTCCAGCATGCCTAGAGAACTACAACTACTCGTGAGTAAGTTGGTGCATCTATGTGCACGGCACATCCCAGAAAGAAACTCTTTGTAATCGCCATTGTGTTGCCATGTTTTATGCACATTGGTGGTGGATCAAGGAAAAGGTTGCAAAATTGGAAAAATATTAACAACGCGTTTATCGTTCTTGTTTTTTTCCAATGGAAAAGACAATTTATGAGGACGTGTGATTTATTTGCACAATTTTCTCTAACGATAACTTCCCCCCTAGCCATGCCATGCTTGTTGTAATAACAGTCAGTTATATAAATATGTTTGCTCTTATTATTTCGTTAACTGAGTGAGCGTACGAATCGATGAAAATTAGAATATAGTATCTATAGAGATCTGTACACTTGTGCCCAGTCGTACTAAGTGATTACCATGAAAAACTTGAGCCTTTCTTTGTAGGTATGTAGATCAACCCTACCCTGAAAAGCTTTTTTCTTAGCCGAAGTCGTTAGGGCAGAAACCTGCCGGCTATTTCCCACCACTTGGCTAGCGTTAAATCTCGACTAATGGTGCATTTTCTAATGGACAATAAATTAACATTATGAACGGTTGGCGGCAGGGTCTCCCTCTTTTTTCGTATGTGTGAGTCGGTTACTTAGTTTTTCTGAAATCTTCCGCCATTTTCACACCGTCGAGCATCCACCAAGTCTCTCCTTTTCCGGCATCTATCTCAAGACGATGTTACGACACAGAGGTTGAAAGAACAAGGAATTATGTGGCGGAGAATCGTGCTGCACCTCTTCCATTCGATTCCCAGGGGTGGCCGGTAAGCGCAAAATTGGTCTAGGGTAAAGTTTAAATGGCTTCAGCACCGGCACGACGATGCTGGGTACGATTAGTTTCGCAATTCGATTTGGATAGGACGTACGCGCAAATGTGTAGTGGAAGGTGCTCCGACGCACACCCTGACTGAAAAAGACGATCGGTTGCCACCGACATGGCCGATTCCCTTTTACTTTCGATTGCGATAGGTCCGGGTATAGGTCTTGACGTGAAACAGGTTTCTAGTTTCTATTTGCGGGAATTCCATGCAAAACCCTACGGGAAAGGATTGCTTCAGAAGGGCAGTATAAAGGTTTCATACAGGATAGCTTGGTTAGTCACTGCTGTGGCTCTATCGTGAAATGTCGTTTCTGTTTGAAACCGTCCCGCTGCGGAGCAGCGTTCACGGTCTGGGAATTCTTAAACACCTTCCTCACACACGTTTCAGCACATGTGAGTGCGCGTAGTAAGCAAACTACTACAGATCAGCTTGTTTGTTTGCTTCCCGCCTTGAAATGATTTCAAACTGATCTCCACGGTGTGTCGTGCGCACCTTTTTTCGCTGGTCGGTAGCAGTAACAGACTAGCGTGAGATGGTGTGGCGAATTCATGCTTGAAATTACGGTTTCACCTATATCTGCCGTTCCCATCCATCCGGCAGCAACGAGATGTGCCGACCAAACCGGTTCCAGTTCGACCAGCAGAGGCACCTGGCTGCTTCGCGATCTCGTTGCGATCGTTTAGCACTGCTTGGCAGCAATGCGTATGCAACTGTGCGCAAACGGATAGGCTTGCTCTCAGGGGAGGAAAGAGAGAGAGAGAGAGAGAGAGAGAGAGAGAGATAGAGAGAAAGAGAGAGATAGATAGAAAGACAGGAACTCGTATACGGCGACCCTTAAGAAAACGTGCTTGTCACCTCTTGCCTCCGTCTGGTAAATCTTGCGGTTTCAACAACGCTAATCGATCTTCAATGAATTGGTTGTTAGCTTTGCCGCCGCAAACGTTTGTACGCCTTAGGGATGCGTAAATCTCCGCCTACAGTCATTTCTTTTGCTAACCACCTTCGCTTTGCCATACGCCGCCCTGTAAACGGTGTTTGCCGTTTACTATAGCATCTATAGCAGCAATATACACACTAGAATTTTTCACGACTCAGTCCTTCAGAACGGTCCTATCTCATCTGCGCATCCCAGCTTTGGCGAGAAGCTTTTTTTTATTGAAAGGCACCAGAGAAGCGAACTTATAGCGCTGATCTAAGTTGACAAATAGACTGGGTAAGACCAGCTCCATTTGCGTACACTGGATGTCCTTTACTAATAGAGTTGTGAGCTCACTAGCTGGGAGTCATAGAAAATTCGCTTCCTCTTGACATCGCTTAGTGTCACGAACAGTCGTTGTATGCCATCCCACACCTGCTGTAGTCACTTATTCCAGTGACGACATTGAAACTGTCATGATGTGTGCACGTTTCAAGCAATTGAGTATGATGATTGTGTCTAGGTCTCAACTTGGTCGTTGTCCTTTTACGGTATGTGCGAAACGTTTACCCTCTATTCCTCAACATTTCAGTGAAGCTAGAAACCACCTAGTCTAGTTCTCAGTTCATTCAGGAAGTTAAGCTGCAAAGGTCGGTATTGATGCCATGTTTTTGCCGATGACGTAGTTCCTTACCAGGATGACCAGCGGATGACGACCAAAGCCGCCATACATTCCTTTCGCTCTTTAATCTTCATCGACTATTAAACGGAAGCACGCTTTCGTTTGATTTTAGCTTTCACGGACTTCTTCGTCTCGTTGTATTGAGTAGCGACTATTAGTGTCACATGGCGTTACGAAAAATTTATTAAAATATAATTAATTGTACCGTCGTTATATCGCTCTGGATGTATACTGTCGGTCATTGCGAATTATCTATTTTTTACAATCGCTACCTGCACATCGGTGATCAATAAACACATTTGGAATCATAGTTTATAATCGCACGTATTATTACTTTTAACATGCACTTAAACTATCTTTGGCGATTACAATTTGAGGTTTTGTTAAGTGATTGAAACTGCGTCCATTTATTCTTCTGGAATAATAGACACTGCTTGCTTCAGCAGACACCACACGTCAGGGGTGAAAACTAGTCTGGAGAGCTGTTGGCAAAAGAGCTGATGATAGCTACATTTTCCGGTCCACCGTCTCGGGTGCGATCGTGTATGCCCGCGGGCTATGGGCACCACTCCGTAATTAATCGATATCGGTTTAGTAGATCACATACCATCACCACAACCGACATCATGACGATAATACGAGATCGATCGGATCAACTCTACGGTTGATTGGCGGTGGGGTGGTCTCGTACCGCACGAAACTGGACGAGGGCGAGTAGAAGATGGTGGAGGAAGTACGACGATCTAGCTTGAACGGGTGTGTTTTACTCCTTTCTCTTTCTCACTGTCTCATCATTACACTATTTCCTCCCGCCCAGCTATTGCTGCTTTCGCGCATGCGATAAAACTTGTAATTAGCGAACGCAGCAGGGAGGAAACACAAGATAAGCCAACAACTTTCACATTCGCGCACAGGCCGGGAAAGACTCGGCGACGGTTTTGCAAGCGGAGGGAACTATGCTAAGAGCTGATAGGTGAGCGCTGTAACTGGAGAGGAATAAAAAGTGCGGGAAATCAAGACATGCCGTGCGTCAGTGAAAGGGTCCAGTGGGTTTTGATAAAAAAGACAACCGACGTGCGATGCTCGGAGCATCACTCTCGATCTCTTGCACCGGTGGCGATCATTTTCACCTCGATCGGACTTCGCTTCCCTGGTCGAAGCACTGGACCCTGGGGAAAGTGTGAAGGGAACATGTTGGTTATTCTGCAGATCATAAATTCAGCAGTAGCATCTGGTTTGCCTGTCGTTCTCGTATCGTTGCGACTGGTTTGCACTAAGTAATATAAGAGACTACGCACCGATAGCATGACAACGTGCAGTCGCAACATTCGCCCTCTCCCGTTGCAGTCATGAAACACCCGATGAACAGGTTCGCATCCGGCAAGGAAAACTCACGCTCTAGACGATGGTATTGGATGCAAACACCCGTTGGGTGGCGAGTGTAACTGAAAATCGTAAGCGATAAAAAACGCGTAGAGTTCACCTAGAGTTGATCATTATGTTTTCACCAAGCATCAAGTCGCACCACCCAAACTGGTTTGCTACCGGCAGGAGAACGAGTACGTTCGAACCTGCGTGACCGTATACCGTAAATGAAATATTAAAATGCGATTAATCTGCAAACTGGGCTGCTGAAGGACGATGACACGGGATGCAATGTTACAGATTTAAGTCCGTACTTTTCGATCATTTGATGAAGTCTAGTAATCCGGTTAATTAAATATTTACATTTTAATCCCTTACTTCTAATCTTTTTTAATGTGTAGTACTGAAGTTATTTTCTGTATGTATGGGTTGAATGGATGCCTTATTTAAGTTTAATCATATCACAGTCGACTATATTGTGTTTGTCCAATAAAATGCATCGCATTACTCTGGTATCTGAATGAAATCGTTGGGTTTGAATGAAATATTTTTTTTAGCTTTTTTGTCTTATATTCTATGTGTGGAACTGTTTACTAAATCAATTTACTGATCTGATTAATACTGGTAATTAGATTATTTTAATTTCAAAACTCTGACACACACCCAGTTCTGATACTTTTTCGATCGTGTTAATCTGATTCATAATGCTCATTTATCAACCGCAGTTCCGCCCACCATGTTGGTGCAACATTTTGTCTTCGCTTTTAAAAATCCACTTACAAAAATTCATCATTTTGAGAAAAACAAAAATTTTCTAGTTCCATTCCCCCGTTGGTGCTACTTTCGAGCATCCCTGATCCGCCCCACCATCCAAAAGGTTGGTCGATCAGCAGGTCGTTTAGTCGGACGGTTGTGTTTCACTTTTCGCAACAAGTCACCACAACTCGCGGGAATAGTAGTCTCCCAAACCATTTGTCATAACGTTGTGACAGCGCAGCATAAACCGTTCATTTTTATTGCACACTGCAGCGACGTCCGTGCTGCATTTGGCTTCTACCACACCACAGCCGCAATGTTGTTGCAAGCGCAACAATAGTGCGTTTTTTTTCATAGTTGTCTTCGCTCTGCACAAAGACCGCCGGGCAACCAACAAAATGAGGCAGCCATCTATTCTGGCAGCGCTTCTGTCTAGAGGGATCATTGTGTCAAAGGTGGACGATCTTGTTGCCAGCCATGCGCGGGTGGGGAAATGATTGGATCTGGCGGGTGTAGCTTGGTGGGGCAGATCTAGTTGCGAAGGATGGAAACCGTTTGCAGCAACATTGCTGCCGTACTCTGCGGTTGTGGCGATGCTCTGAATGAAGCTTCGAATGATGAATGCGGTGATAATTTTTCGCCAATGTTCGAGAGAGACGAAACACAGTTTTTCCATCGGAGAGAGTGGAGCGTAAGTTATGAACCCTTTCTCGCCGAGTTATTATCAGTGTCGATTTATGTCGTTAGCATTTGGAAGAAGGTAAGATGCTAAGGTTGGCTCTCCGCTTCACTAGCTGCTCCTTCAATCGTTCAGATTTTTCATCTCTTGCCTCTCTTTTGCTTCTGGTTGTCCTTTTCTTTCTACCCTCGCGCCAAGCCATTGACCTCGTTATCTAGTGACCCAGTGCAAACCTTTTCCGGCCTACGGTGCTGTTCGACGTGCCGTCGATGGCAAAAATAAAAATGCGCCACTGAAGACAACCGCAAGCGAAGAAGGTGTCATCCCCTTTAGCGGGTCTCTCTTGCATGCTGCGGGATTGTTGATACGTTTCTTTTCATTCTCTTCTGGCAACGCTCCGAGCCGAGATGCGAGAGCGGCAGTGGCTGGTGGGAAGATTTTCCGCTCTTTTAGCATTATTAACGACGGTGACGTCCGGAAAGAGTTCGCGGTTTCCCTTTCCATCATTTCGGCGTTTCGCTTTCCATGGCGATGTAAAGAACGATTATTTGGATCGTCTGCCGGGCACATTAGCTGCTGTGGTACCAGTTGTGTGATGGCGGATGAGAACAATTCGTGCCCTGTTTTCGTTCGTGCAAACAACATTAAACTAGCGTTTCTAGCCTGGGTACATTCACACACCATCGCCCCAAACTACGAAGGCAAAAGGTTGTTTTTCTCCATTCGTTCCGCTTTAAATCCACCGCACAAACCTCTCTGACGACGTTTGGTGGTGGCGGCTTATGGCGGATGATTAATTGCCTTTGACGTGTGGAGCAATTGCTTCTCGTCACCTAAGCGTAGCAGCATCGCTGCGTGCGGCGCAGCAGTAGAGAATACGGATGGGATGAAATGTGGAAAAGTGGGTATATTGTTGCCTTTCACCGTCAACTCCGCCGTGACTTTTGTGGTTTTTGGCAGATAGCTTCCTTTCTTTCCCGTTTATACAGTGCATACGACGACGTTGGACGTTGGTGTGCTGCTCTGTTGTACGACGGATCTTCTATTGGAGATTGGTTAGTTAGGATGACATTTTTATTATGCCCATACCACCGTCCGCGTGAGGCATCTTTTGCACGATCTTCTCGCGCGCGCTATGCCTGATGATAATCTAAATTGTGCCTTCCGGTATAGTTTTGAAACGAAGGCTTCTCGCTACACATTGGATGGCAAACTTCGTTCACGTTTTTTTAAGCAAAATTTATGATTTAGTCCCATCATACGCAACATTGTGGTGTTTGAGGAACGTGAGCTACAATTGGATTCGCTTCTACGTGATTGATAGCAACGGGAATGAATGGTTGCATCGGAAGGAAGGAAGGAATTAGAAACAAACATTCGATTTGATTGAATTTATGTTTACTTAAATAAAAACATTCTTTCTTTTCTTCATGTAAAATTAAGTAATATTTTTTCATTAATTTTAACATGGTATTAAATGCCATCAATTTAATTTAACAAAATAACATTTTCTTCGGTCAATGATATTAAACTATGATCCTGCTATTTACCCTCATTAAATTACTAAATTATTTATTGCATACTTTAATAATATATCATATGTTTGTGTTTTTTAAAGGTCTAATGCATATTACTCTGGAGTACTGTACATGTAAATGTTCCGACAGCATAGAAAGATTTACATTTACAACGAACAAATTTTAAATACACTGCGATACATGTTTCCGTTCGTTTTACACATTTTTATAATCAAACAAAATGATTTAAGGTGTGAACAATACGTACAAAATGCTTAAATCAATTTTAAATTGTTCTCAATGTACATTTGTTCTTAATAGGCTCATATGCTGCATCGAGTGGTTTGCAATGCTGATTTTATTTTTTATAAATTGAAAATTTCTTTCTTCTATCCGCGTGTATAAAATTAGTGTTTTTATTGTTCATAACTATGTTCGCAGGTTCGTATTCAAACTGCATTATGTATTTCGCGACGATTTGCTCTTAAGGTACAATTGTAATTCTTATCACTATTTCAATCCATTTGGCAAAAAGTGATTCGTACACATCCTATTACACAATCTTTGATCAAGGTGCCGTATGTACATGCTTTCAAATGGTCTGCAAATTATTACGGTTAAGGTCCGCCTCTCGCCGCACAAAAGTGTGCTATTTTGCTCGCAGCAATGTGATATTTCCATCTCAATGACTATGTTCGCGAAGGTGTTACTAATAGAATAGCAAACACCATTCCGTTGATTATGGCCACTTATAAGATCATCAATTTGTCTGGCGCGCTATGCGCTTAAGACGTTTGCATCACACACTACACAGAATCCTAGCACGTAGGCCGTGCCATTCTCACTTGATGTAGAACGATCGATTATAAATTGATTCCACGACCTCCCTTTGGTTTACGTGAGGGATTGGAAACTCCTTTCCCACCTCCCTTTGATCCGCTTTTCACGAGCGTTAGGTGTGCTATTGAATGGTAATTGCACCCACCGTATCGGTAGATGCATAAATCGCATGTTCGTATGCAGTGTTTGGCGGTTTTAGACTAAACAAATGCAGATATTATCCCGGATATCTGCGGAGCGCACGCGTACGAGATATATACCAGCGGATCAGCACACTGTTTTGGGGTCGTTGACACGATGGTCCGCGAAAAATGTACCTACGTTATTGCGCTTGCGTGTACCGACGTGATGGAGGTGTTGCTGCAAGCCGTCACTCGTCGACAGCAATCTCTTTATTGCCGCGGCTAGTGTTTTCCGATTTCGGGAGGAGTGAGTGTCAGGGGTACCGAGATACCATCAAGTCTGTGGTGCTCATGCCCGTGAGAGACGTTTTGTTTGTATATATTTACACAGAACCCGAGTGTGATCGACACGACCCTGTGGCGTTGTGGAATGCAGTGTGTTGGTGGCAGGTGGGCCGCAATTGGCAATGGTGCCGCAATGCCATATTCAATGATAATTATTACTTTCCATCTGTGGTGACAGCATGCAGCGGTGGTAGATTTGTATCCCGACGAAAACCTGGTGTGTACATCGTGAAGAAGCCCCAGAGCGCTGGAGCCGGGCTGAAGTAATGAAAATTCATCTTTCTTTTGATTTTCATTCTATTTTATCTCCCATGGACGCACTCTGTCCAGGTGGGTGAACAAATGGATAGCATGACTTATGCCAGAGCGAGTGAGAACAATTAGGAAAAGAGCCTCGTGGGCGTATAGATCTGAAAAATGAAAAGGACTGCTCGATAACCGGTTTTCTTTATACCTACAGGATAAAAGCTACATACCGTCTTTGTTAATAGCATAGCATGAAAATATTTCCCATCGTCTTCCACCCGCGAGTCGCTTGTTACCAACAAAATTTCTAATGTCAGTGCGTGTATGTACATCTCTTTTCGGAAATCCCCTTCACACAACCCGTAATAGCTACTAGGCGACGTTAGCTGTGGCAAGATGAAATTATTAAAACCTTCTTATGTAGGATAATCTTTGTTGGCAGGTTCGTCGCTTGGTATAGAACAAATCTTTTAAAAAAATCCAACACACTGCTAATGGAACATTGGAATCACGGTCTATCGCGTTAAGGTTGAAGTACATTAAGGATGACGCCTACAGAAGAAAGACGTATCGATAGAATAAAGAATCTGTACGGACAACGAATTTCGTGAATGATAAAAGGTCAATAAAAGATCAACCACAAAAAAGAAGGTCGTTATTATTGGTAGACACGGACCGGGAAGGACTGCGCCAACTGAATAAACATATTTGCATGGCGAAGCGCTAGCCGGCATCTTAGAATATTATGATAGAATGTAAGATACTATTCCACCTTCTCTCGATCAAACACTGGCCGCGCCATTGTCGCAGAAATCGTTGAACCGAAATCGATTTACGTCAGCCTCTAGCTCACAATTTGGGCGGCTTAGATTCTTGGCATCGGCACCACCAAACACCGTGATCTTTCATTTCAATGTGCTGCTTAGAATTGAAGCGCAAATGCCGCCAAAGGATCGGTCTGGTGGAGAATAATAGTTTAGCTGAAGAAAGGAAAAAAGTCTTAATTTGTGCCTATATAAACTGTTTCGTTACGTTTCCATCGTTCCATCCCATCTCACGGCTCAACTGCCGGGGTGGAATTTTGTAGAAAAGGAATTGGAGTAAAGCAGAATGTCATGATGACGGGCTTGCGCGCTAGATGGTGATGATGGTGATCGATGAACTTTCCAATGCAGTGAAATTGGGTTCGTTCCTTTTACAGAAGAGTAAACACACATACTCACATCACGAGATGCTCCTGATGATAGACACTTAAATTTGATGGATCGGAGAAGAATTGATATGAGCTGATGGATACGGTTGAAACAGATGTTCTTGATGATTCATTTAATTAATTTAGTATTTCTGTATCGTTTTCTAATTGAGTTATGCAATCGAAATGTTTTGTAATCGGGTCAAAACTACACATCTGAAATGTGAATCAGGTAGAGATATTCTACAAATTTTGAACGATTTTTATGGATAATGCGAAAAAGTCCAACGTTTATGACAAAACATCTCAATACTGTTTAGTCAGTTTTGTACATCTTACAGACGTTAGATCAATGAGCCTGATTAACATCTCACCTTTCATTATATTAAAACCTCAATTTCATAATTCGTTTGTAGATTTGTATTAGATTGTACACTGAACAGCTAAGTGACTCAAGATTCTAGTTAATTATTTCCCCGAACACTAGTGCCAGGTTCCTCAGGTCTCGGATGGCGAATGCTTCGAAAAGTATCCCGTTTTAGTAAAGTATTTAAATTTTATATTGCAGTATATTTAACTCTATGCTAAAAGCTCTCTTTTCTTTATTTTATATCCAACCGTTTAACGAGGTCTCGCTGCGAAGTAAAAAAAGAGGTTTCAACAATTTAACAACCTAGCTCCCTCCATACTGCTTGGGTAATGCGTGTAAACGTCAACCCGGTTATGAGAGGAAAAACAGAGAAGGCTTACAAAACAAAGCGGATGCACCGTTTATGATGATGGCGCCCTTCAAACTTTCGACTTTCCTCACTCAAATAAAACGAATTTTATTTATCGTAGCTCCCCAGAAACCATCATGGCACTCTACAACACCCTAAGCTGCAAACGATCGGGTGAGAAAGCTGACGACGGTTCGGGAGGCTATAAAAAAACTCTACAAGGGTCGAGTGCGTGCCCTATGAAACAATCCAAGGGTTACACCGCGCCTTTGTTTTTGATCGAGGCGGTCATTCGTGCCGTAAGAAAGAGGTGCGCGGATAGGCAGCATTTATTTTAAGCAAGCCGTCCTATTATGACCCATTTGGGCTGGTGCGCCTGTTGGTATTGTTTTGAGGTTTTGAGTTATTTGTTTTTCTATTCGATGCATGTTATGTTTTATTTCTGCTTGCAGAAAAAGGAAATGGTTTATAATACACGGATTGGTTACACTGATGAGGCTTTCGGATGCTGTTGTTCCAGGCATTCACGAACATGAGGATTTGCATACCATGACATCGACGTTGTGTTGGTGCTATCAAGACTGTGCGATTGACGAGCACCATTTCCCTTCTGGTCCATCTCGATGGACCATTCACTTTCACCCGAAATCGTCGTCTGTGATGAAGACGTGCGGCGGCGTTGGTATTTCCTGCCGCCTGCATGTGCCTCGAGGCTACTCTACAGAGTGATTTTATTTCTAATAACCTTTCCATTCGGGCCGATTGAGGCACGTTTGGTTGCTTTAGTTTCAACCTGTGTGGGATCAATGCTCCCTAGATCGCGGGACAGGCAGACCTCAACTCTGAGATGTAAATTGCCGTCTGCGTGAAAGCTTAGGACGCGACGCTCACGATTTGATAGATTTCACCGATCTATGACATACCCCCATCGATGAGGAAAGACCCGTTGATTTGGAGTCAAGACTTTCTTCGTTATTAATGGTACCCTCGCCAGCTGATTGAACGATTCAGTAGGAAGGGTACCTTCTATCCCGGACTAGTGCGATAGAAAATTAAACAGCGAGAACAGACATTTAAGACGATATGTGTGGGGTGGAGGAAACTCATCTTCTGCAAGGCGACACAACCGTTTTGTATCTCAACGGATCAGACAGATTACAGCAATTAAGTTTGTGTTTTTGATTGGAATGAACACTTCCCTTATACCTCGGGGGTCATCTTAATGCCGAGTATAACCGGACAGGATTTATTGGAGTAAGTTAGAGCGCATATATACAACATATTTGTTTCGTGTAGTCACGCTGTGTTGTTCCAGAGCGTGTAATGATCCTCTCCAACTCGTCTATACACAGGGTTGTAGTGAACCGATGCAACCCGTGTTTTTCTTCTCGGTTTTTCTGCGAAGTGAACCTATTTGACATTTAACGTTCGTCGTGACATTTGCAACAATCTTCTGCCTACCGTGAGCACCAATTCTCGTTGCATCATTTCCGTGTACTACTTTGTCAATGTTTGAATCAACATCGCAAAACAATCTGTGGGCCAATGTTTGATCCTAGCTGGAAAAGTTGCTGGTAGCACACACCGCGTGATCCGTAGCGGGGATAAGTAATCCTTATAACCATGATCTTTGCATACACCACCAGTACACCAGCTAATCTACTACGATCTCGAGATCAGCTCTTCAAAGATTTGTACAGTGAGTTTTTTTTCTTCGCCAATCACGATCGATAACCTTTGTCCGAAATCCTGTTGAGATCAAATAAACGTAAAACAAACGAGAACTATACGCTTCTTCGATCACTTCCCATCTCTAACGGTTTGGCAAAAGGGGTAGGATTGATGTCTTATGTCCGCCTATCGTGAAATCGTAAAGATATATGATGTTTCTTTTCCGTCCATAAATCACTTCTCGTTTTTTTTTTGTGTCGGTCTGCGTTGGGCTTCCGGAATTTATTTCGCTCATGTCCGCAAGTCCGCATCTGATCACGATTACCAAACGTCAAAGTCCTAATATCTTTAGTGGGAGTACAGTCGCCATTTCGTTTTACAACATCACCCGGGGCGTGATTGAGGTCGGGGCGTTTTTCGCCATAAGCAAGAAGCTGACAGGGTCGAAAAAAGAAGAGAAATTCCTATCGTATGCCATAGCACACAGCTTAAATGTGATATGCCTATCGATGCGCGTGATGAAAACCTAACTGACCAGCTACCAACCCCCTAATCTAACAGTAGTTTAGAGGTTCTGCGTTAGAAATTTGAGGTTACGCGAATTTACCCACTAGTCTGGTTTTTGAACGAACGCTACTTCCATGCGCTTTTTCAGGGTTCAGCGTGATTTTTAGCGTTTACCCTGGGGTGGGCGGGAGATACAGCGATCCTATGTGAAGCTGAATCAACTACTGTTAGACTGTGCCAGTTTTGTGGTGCTACTCCAGTCCAGTTCCCGGTGTCGTAACGTAACGTTTGTGTCCACTGTGGCGTGGAAAGTGTATTAATTGAATTCACGATACACACGGCAGTGGTCCATTACGACCATACGAAGGTGGTGGATGTTTTTCTTCGGTTTGCTTGTGCCGCGTCGGTTCCGCCAGCAGCGCACGTGGGACGATGCGCAGGTTGTGGTTATGGAAATCGGGAAAGCCTCTCTAATGCAGGTAGTTTCGGTCGGCACTGTCGAAAGACGATGATTAGTTCAGCAAAGATTTGATGATGTTTCCGCGTTCCTGTGTGCTCTTCTTAATGTGTTTTATTTCCCAACTGGAATGTATGGGGAAAAGTCGCGGCGCATATCTGGTGCATTATTGTTAATGGGTTCATTCCGCTAGACAATACCATTTTAAATTCCTCCCTACGGGTAGCGGAGTACGTCGATTAGAATCTGACGGCTGATAGCTTTGACTGGCACTGGGCACTGGGGTTGGAATGTTGGCTGCATTTTGATTTTTGAACATCTGTGTACATCACTCAGTTTCCTTTGTCATTCCTTTTTCTTATGGCGGGATAGCTAATTGGAGCAAATTGATCTTAATAACTTATCTAGAATAATAATATCCGGGCGGCCTGGTGGTGTGCTGGCAGCGGCACCGATCTTTCACACGACATGATCGGTGCGACAGTCTTACTTGAACCGTCTCCTCTTAGTGAGGAGTAACCAACCACAGCTGGTTTCATGATTGATTCAATTGGTTCAATAATTTCCTGATTGGTAAAGATTTGTTTTTTTTTTTTTCAAATATGTTTGCATATTATTTTTCCCCGATTAAATGTGGTTCTTAAACTTAAGAAGAATAATTACTTTAATTAAGATTTTTTTTAAGTTTTTAAACATATCAAGGATCCCGATGATAGGTTAAGAAATTAATTAGTTTTATGAATCCCTGATCTGATCCATACACATGCAAAGCATTGTAGTTTAGTACAACTATTTTTGTGATACACTTAGTTTCTAAACTTTTCAACGAATCAACCCTAATCCTTGCCCCTGGTTTTGCCCCCTAATCCTAAAAGAGGTTGTACCTAACCCTTTGCTGAAAACATTGTTAAGATTTATTTGATGGTGCATAGAAAGGGTGCACAAAAATAATAAAACATCTGTAAAGAATATATAAAAAATGTGGTTCAAAATCACGGGCCGTAGGTGATAATGAAATCGTGCATTAGCATATAGAATGCTTAATACATAACACTCTCATTTATGGCATATTTGTATCGTACACGATCAAACTGAAACCTAAATGCTCGTTATGCAAATTTGCTTAGTTTTTATTGATACTTCTCGAAATGAACGGGGTTAATATGAATTCGTTCCGTGTTTAATGCGAGTTGTAGTGAAGTGCGTTGCCCGTTAGCTTTTAATTCGTACAATGAGTTCTTCTCAAACACAGCCATGACACAGGCGCACATTGTGTTGAGTTTTAATATATTTTATTTATGCTTATATTCTTCCTTTGCAGTAACGATGGCACTCTGTTTTAAATAAAAAAAAAACAATACACTTACGTTTTAAGGACATTGTGTGCATTTTTGTCAGTTCTATTGCTTTATGTTAGAGTATAATGTGTTTAGTGAGATAAATCAGCACGCAACACAATTCTTAGATTTTTCAGCAACATATTTTTTTGATTTTTTTAATGGATCCATTTTTAATTAAAAATTAACCCTTTTTATTTTTATACTAATTTAGACAATATTTCTATAAGTTATTGTATTTTGATCTAAAACATTTCCTTAACATTGAACAATAAATCAGTTATGAAGCGCGCGTGCTTTCCGTATAATAAAACCACCACAAGCCCATTTGATTAGATTATCTAGCGTAATCAAACGCACAAGCACAGCACCATTGTATCCGGAGGTTACGCATACCACAACATGGGCCACGGCATTGTTATGTCCAAAAGCACCCATATTCGAATGCATAAGCAACCGTGCTCTAGACACAACACGACGCAAAGGAAGCATCAAACTACTTCTTATGGGAAAAATTTAAATAAGGAACCCAAACCCCTCTTCAATCCAAACACCACTCAAAGCTTGCATTAATGACTTCTTGGCCGCTTACACTTACCGTTGTTCAGTTCATAAACAATGGCCAAAGTTAGGTCTGCGTAACACATGCTCGTGGCAACTCCGACCATCGTGCGTAGAACCAATTATGTGAGTGCGTCGATAATGCGGTATCGGTTGGAGTACAAGGAATCACACGACCACTGTGCATTGATAGCATAATATGCTAAACAAAGTGTCGAAGTGTTTCACGGTTTTTTTGGGCACGTGAAGTGCCCTTGTAGGATTTTCTATAACAAAATTGAAATTATCATACGCCACAACTAAATACTTTCACGCATTTTCTTATACTTGCTCATGGTTCGGGGTTTAGGAGTTTGTCTCTCTTCGCCCGAAAACTGAAAGAGAAGTGAAAGACAATGTTCTTTTGTTTAGATGACGATTTTCAAATTCTCCCGCCCAATACAAATGTTTGACCCAAATGCGTAAATGTTATACGGTGCGTAGTGGTACATATGAATGGTACCGGAATCAACAACTCTTACGATAATTCTTTGTTTTAGAATTGTGGTTGAATCTACGACGTATCGGGAAAATATGTTGTGTTTCGGTTTCAGAATTCAGACACTCTCTACGCAGATACTGATTGTGTTTTTGACCCAGTAGTAATGAAAAACGTACAAAACTTCAAACCAAAAACCGGTTCAGAAAAAGCAATCTACGATCTAGTTAAAATATAGTAGTCGATAGCTGCTCTTGATTATCTGACTGTCGGTGAATCTGTATGAAGTACTACTAAAAAATGTCATCCCCGCAAAACAGCTTCTTAATTATGACAGCACGTCACCGTAAGCTTTGCGGCCATGCAAGAGACCCATAAATGGAACAAAAATGGTCAATGGTAAGAAAAAGGTGTATACGAGTTCGTTAACATCGTCACCTCTGTCAGACGTATAAATGTGTTCAAGGGGTCGCAACGATGATCTCCCTTCCCCCGTCTGCTGTTAGCCTAGCAGCGTTCGCTTGACTTCAATGCGCAAGTTTGAACGTTTCTTTCCCTTGAGTTTCTCAGCGTCTTTTATACCCCGCCTGTCGCTTTATTTTTGCAAAGATCTGCTGAAATCATTCGTATGCATACGGCGTAGTGCGTGCAGCATCCAACGCCAAAGCACACAGGTCTCGTCATTATTTAGTACCGCAAAATGTGAAGTTACCTGATGATACCACCATCGTTCTCATCGGGTTGGGCGGGGATGCAGCATTTGCATTTGTTCACCCGGTCATCGTCACCCACGATTTCGAGACTGAAATTTTGTGTATTCATTCATTGTATTATTGTGTGCGTTTTTTCTTTACTTATTCTGCTCGTTAAGCTGTCTCGCTTTGTGCAATCGCCTTTTTCGACATCTGCGTCTTTTGCCCATCTTGATGCCGAAAACTTCGCATTCAATTCTACTTGACCGTCAGAACAGATCAAAACAAGAGGCGGTATATAAGATCGTAATGTATCCTGTTTGTGCACACCGCAAAAGGTGACATTTATGTCAATTTACGTTTCCTCTACAGTCGCAATTTGCGTAATCGGAGGATCAGTTGATATTTGATAAGTTTTTTAAAATGTCTGATACACATGCTTTTCTCTTGTATAAAAATATACTTTTCTCCAAAATTAATTTTAATCTATGAAAACAAAAACGTGAATCATGAAAAAGTAATAAATGTTTTACAGTGAATGCATTTTATAATTCATTTCCCCTCATAAGGTCTTTTCAAATATGCTTGACTAGGGGTATATTTCCATGCATTTCGCTGCATACGTCGAAAGAAGCGTGTTTGACGTGAAATAATTTCTAAGCTTGGCAGTTTGGCACATTGGTAGTTTTTACTATTTTGCATTTTTGCCTGTTTAAATAAATTGTAATTTTGATTGACATCTTACCATTTAAAGGCGTATTTTTTTAATTATCCAAGTTGTCAGTAAACGGTGTGTAATTTTCATGAAATTTCCACATAAATTTGGGCGAATGCAAAGAAGATATGAACCGATAATCAGCAAGAACCGACGAGAAAACGCCAAATCAACGGGAATGCGCTCGGAATGAGGTGAACCTGTCAGTGGACTCATCAAGTCCGGAGTGACACATCGCTTCGCATTGTTGTACGGTGTGTTTTGTGCCGTGCTCGGCTATTCAGCTATTCTTCTATCTGCGTCATATCCGTCCACTGTGGGTATGGTTATGAATATCGGATATGTGATACGTGCAGCGGTTATTTTTTCTTCCTCTTCCACAAAAGGCTTGGAGCTACCCATTCATCTATCAAACTTTAGATGGCATCCGCTCCAGTGTGGTGGATCGTGTGCCGATCAAAGACTTACTCACACGCAGCTGAACTAGTTTCCATGTCGCCTCGCTGGAAGAAAGGAAAGCCATGATGGATTGGGTGGGTCAACTGTGGCACGGCGGATTGGCCCGGTTGTCATAATATTTAAAGGTTTTCACGGGAGAGAAGGAAAGAAAAAGAATGACATGAAAATGAGGGTAACTATTTTTATACGACGATTTACCTGGCAGATAGTAAATCGGTCTACATGTAAATTTGTTGTTGCTTGTCCGAATCTCTCGAGCAAGTCTGCCACCCAAGCCGTGCTCCATGGTTCAAGACCACGGGTTAAGGTTGCATGGGAGACTGTTTTGCTCTCCTCAGAGTATCGGACCACCCTGTCGTTGCACCCAAAATCTCAAAAAGTGCATGTTACTTTCCATCCCAAGACTTCTATCATCCTGCATGTCAAGTTCACTGGGCAAGGCGGACATTTCGGGATATGGGTGAGCCACAACTATAACAAAATAAATAATTACAATCCAACCTCTGACTTCATCTCCCTACTGGCTGATTCGCCTACTTTCCAGACGCGGACATTGTGATTGTGACTTGTTCCCGGCTGTCTGACTGATGGCAAGACCGATGTTTCCGACGATGTCATTCAACGCGGCGTTTGGGAACTCTTGGCTCAAACGATGATAATCGGCGTGTTTACTACTCTCTCCCAGGGATGTTGCATATGACGATGGTCAGTGGATAACCATAACCGGGTGACTACGGCAGTGGTGGTTTGGTCCACCCATTTGACAGCTGTTCGATTTCTTCCGCTTTCTCAACCGTGAATGATGGACGGGGTATACACTTGGCAACAACAGCCAAATGTTTCATAATTACCACATGGTGGATTGATTTATTCCGCTGGACGGTGTAATAATTTTCTTTAATTCACGAACTAGAAATACTCACACAAAAAAAAACAGCAAACAGAAGAGTTGCTAGGGGATCGAGATTACTTTCACAAAGTGCTGTCGAGAAATATGTCAAATAAAGTAGTTTTTGAAAATTGTTGTTAAATTTGTTGCATTCAATGTTTTGTTACTTGGCATTTATTTTTTCAACATCCTCTAGAAGAATCACGAACAAAGCCACATTTATCTACACTTTGCCATGGTTCCCACCGAAACAGTTTGTGTTACCTTCCACCCGGTAAAATAGGTTTCAATGTTTCTGTCACGGATGGTTGAGTTATTTTTCCTCGCTCCCTTACCTTTCAATGCCATGTATAAAATTTACATAATTTCACCACTTTCCTTGCCTGAAAAGCGATTCGATTTGGATAATGATGGAGCTTTAAGCTTCGATTTTCGATACTTCCTCGAACGATGGCGCTACGATAGTCATCCCGCAGGGTGGTTTGTTCCGATGATGATCCCGATTTTTTATGTTTTGTTGTGCCGACTTACCGACCGCTATTCAACGTTTTGCATTTCTTGCTTGTTCCCGCAAAGACATTGACACCATTTAGTAGGGATTTCAATTGATGGGAGCGAATCGCAAATTGGGTCATAGTAGCCCCAAAAATGACCAGTTTTAAAAGACAAATTTGTTTCGATCAACTTTAATTATTCGTATAAAAAAGTTTTTGTCTGATCCCTTAATTCAATTATCGAAACCAAACTTAAACCAAGCGATGTGAAAGCAATAAAAAAACCAACACACACACAAACACACACCAATTAGTATAGCAAAAATGAATCAATTCTGGCGTACTTCCTCTCCCAACACAATTTATTTGCATAGTATGCAATGCGTACCGTCGTCCTCCTCCCACATTTACATATCGTTATCGTTTGTGGTGAGGCCAAACCTTGACAGCGTTGAAACGATGTGAACGGCTTTACGCTGACAAATCTATGCAGAAATGCGTAGGGTTGTTTAACCCGACAACACTACAAACGAAAATTGGCATAGCAGCAGCCGCCGTTGTGTCTTGAGGTCTATGCTAAAACGGTAATCTGTACTAATTTTACATTCGATGAATGCTGTAATTTGCGCATAGAGTTGCTTGAGTTTGACATTTTTATAAAGCATCGTACGTTTTCGTTAAGCTTGAGGTGGTTTTATCGGCAACTTCAATGCCGCACAAACCTTCTGAGATGCCAGGATGTTGGAATCTACCACTACTGAGTATTCGTATCGGCCATGACCTGGCGGTGTCGCTGGCGCCCAGTCGTCGGCTAATTTGACAATTTATATTCCGTTCGCGCATACACGTGGCGCGTTGGCTGTGATCTCGTGCGCGTTTTGAAGCTTCTGAAAAGCATATTTCCATGTTGAAAAAACAGCGAAATAGAACAAACCCTGACTGGATAGAACTAGCAGCATGGTGAAACATATTGCCATGTGACATAATCTTTGTAAATCATTTTAGTTGTTTCTTCACTCGTGAGAGGATGTGCAAACGATGTAATGGTTTGTTTAGATTAACAACTCGCCCCAACACAACTCGCCTGGACTACAAGAGGAAGTTGTCAATATTACTCATTTGGTATTTCCGCGCAGCCAAAATTTGTTTATTTTCATGACCCCAAAATTTTTGCATACCTGTAGCCCTTCATATCGTACATCTCGGAGGAAGTTCTCATCGCAACTAAATGTTAAAACGAAACACTCCTACTGGGTGTCTTGCGGCGTTATGATGTTAGCCGTGCGTGCGCAATGTGCTAATTAGGCTTTTAGGCGTTTCGCTAATAAATTAGCGGCACATCAACCACGAAGCCATATAGTAGCATCGGATTAAGGTGGCCACCACTTTGGGTGGAGATTGTTTGTATGTGGTTTTTTATTTGGTTGATTCTATGTGCTGATTCAACGGTTAAATAGAGTCGACACAAAACGCGGTAAAAGACACCTATTCAGTGGATTCTCTAGAAATTCTAGGGGGCGAACGTGAAATGGTATAACTAAAAGAAGGTGATGTTGGAATTTTTCGGTTTATTTTATGCCCAGCTTGTAAATTATTTCACACTTCCCTCACATGTATACTGGTCTAGGGGGCTCGATTGTTGTGACGGTAAAGTACGATGAGATGATGATTCATGCTGGTTTCAAGACGTCATCTGAAGTCGTTTCGGAAGCTACCGAAAATGGTGGCGACATTAGTAAAAACCCCTCGAATCTTTTGTTTTAAAACCATATTTTTTAAATAATCCACTTTAAGCTAACGTCAGTTTGTTTTAAATATGGGTATAATGATTAAATAACAAAACAATTTTATCTTTTTTTCTTTTTAGGTATTTATCTACACTTTCCATATCAGCTACAAAATTAGTGAGTACCAGCAATCGATATATGCTGTTGAACGAATGATTCGCACGAATGATTACCTTTTTTATACTATCTTCATCTTTGAAATTCACCCTGTCATAAGGTAATCAGTTACAACCAATAGCGAGACCTTCTTTTAGCTTAAAAGAATGGTCGTTTTATTTCTATTTGTAAACCCAAGTTATATTTATTTTTATAGTTTTATTAAACATGTTTTGCTAATCTTGAAGTATTGCAAATTAGCAAATTAGCAAAAGCAATACGGCCAGGCCGTCCCTAATAAAAAAAAAAGTATTGCAAATTGATAGTTTCACTGAGAGATTTTTATATTTGAGCCTTATACTGCGCCTAGTGTTTTGAATTGAACGCAGGTAATGCTTTAGGTATTTGCTAGAAATAAACACTTTTACTGTAATTTATATGAACTACGTGGGGATGTTCAGCTCTCAATCACAATACTAGAATGAGTTATCTGTTTTGTTTGGCTCAGCTTTATTGCTTTTATTAACTGCGTCTGGTACTAATTTCTTGCAGAATAAATGTACACACAAAATATATGAACATTAACTATCCTCTAAAATCTGCCTCGGTTTTGTTCGGCGTCGGTGTGCTATCGGTTTCTAAACATTCTAATTGCTGAAGTAATGCCAAACAGTACAAAAATCTTATTGTTTCTACATTTATTAGCGATCTGAAACACAAGATATCGCACCTGTGGATAATGGCAGCTTTCTTTTCTTAAAAAAATATCGAAATTGAATCCGTAACCAGGAAATCAACATCCACCGGATGTTGAGGTGAGTATCATGATGTCATTCAAGTGCACTTCACGTTGCCGCCAGTCGGTCGTGGTCAAAATCTTAAAAGCTCAGTTACGTTCACATACCGATTGCACACGAACGATTGTTGGTGATGTTACTCCTGTCTCAACTGTCTCGGTGTTTTGTCGACTGTCTGGCCGGGCAGTTTTGTTATTGTCACCGTGTTCGACCCGGTTATGCCACTGTGATTCAAATAAAAGCACTGATGCCGTAACGCGTTGCGATAATGGAGGTGGTTAAGCTTTCTCTATTTCATGTTGCCCTTAGTAGTTTTTTTATGCACTGACTAGCTTGTAAATGATGGCTATGTGCAGCGATCGGATGGACAACAATGGAGATTTACTACAGAGCGCGCCGTGTACCTGTGAAATCTTCAGCCCATACCACCCCCACCAAAGGGGTACGGCGTCATAATGCGTCAGTTGATGTCTGTTCAAATTGCTCGTACGATGATTTTTTTTATTTTGCTCGTGTAACCAACTTCCTATCAAACGGAGTTGGGAGCATTCTGTCTGTCAGTGAGCTGCACATAATATAGGTTTCCGCCAATTACATAACGTTGTGTCATACAACAAATATGTCAGATTCAGATGCTTGAGGTTGTATTATCTTTGGAGCGTAAAGAGCGCACTAAATGGAAAAATAACGAACGGAAGGACAAAGGCGTTTATTAAAATTTCGCTTTTCTTTCCCATTTATGCTGTGATATGCTATGATGGTTGTCCATAAAACGATGATCCAAAAGTATTATACTTACGCAGCGGTAGTGTGTGGTGAGTCTACTCTAACGATTTATTTTCTGATGATCAATTAGACGTTTCTGTCAAAAACTTGTAACTCTGATTATTTGGAGCTAAACCCGTTTTTTACTTTTATTCATTCATTCACCGCTGGCTACAACTTCTCATAGAAAACTAATGAAACAAAATCATGTTAAATAGCAATCCACGTGCTTGACCCTCTACCGTTCGGAAAGGAAACAAGCCAACCACATATGTCTGCCCGAAAACCCTTTTAAGGGTTCATCTGTTCGTCTCCTATTCGCAATTTCACGACTTCTGCGCAGCGGCTCATCAATCTCTCAACTCGCGAAGGAGAGAAAATGGGAAAGTATAAGCGGTGCCGGTGAAGAATAATTGATGATCACCGAGGCCCATTTTGACATCTCTTTTATGGCAGAGTTAAGTTTCGTTTTTTTTTTTTTTTGGCAAACAACGTTAGAGCTGTATCGGGTGCGAATGTGATGCACCCTTCTCTCATAGGGCAAGCCCATTTGTCGTTCGGGACCACAGGGGGAAATCCCCGGCCTGCGGAGACTAATCAATCAACGCGAGCGCACAGTTTTGCGTCTTGAATTTTCAATTAGAGGCGCTTTGATACAGAAATGATTTATCATTGCCCGAGTCGCTTTACGCTTCACCCCCATTGCTCCACTCACGTGCCGCCGAATGACGCTACGGGGCGTGGACAGAGTAGTAGTTTTCCTCTCAACTCCTTCTAAACACGCCTAACCCGGCATGCTGCCACATGTGAACTGGAATTAAATTGGCTTAGAAATGCCAATTGGTTAGAGGCTGACGGCATCCTGCACGAGTACACTGGCAACTATGTTAATTCGTTTTTAATACCGCTCGCCCGGTGTTCGCGAACTGGTTGGTTAAAGGTCGGTCCAAATTTCTAGTTGTAATTATCAAATTTGCGTCACTAAAAGCCTTTCTTCAGGAAACGTGGGGTTGGTCTAAGAATCCGGATTATTGTTGGGCTCGTATGATAGATCGTTCCCAAATTACATAAATTTTCCAATGCATACTTGATGCGATTATCTAATTTAATACTTCATGTCCGCAAAAATTGAGGATTTTGTTTTGGTTCAAAAAAATGAGAAAAGTGTATATTGTTCATTGATTTGTCAAACATCCAAACAAACTTGAAGCTTATTCAAGTACATATCAATGTGTCAAGGCATTCTGTTTTGTTTTATAATTTATATCAAACATTAATGAGAATAATAATTGAACAATATGTTGATAACGAATGTAAACATTTTCCCAATGTCTGAAATGTATCTGATGTTGATTATAATTGTAATTTATTTCTAGAAGCATTCCGATTAAAAATTATCCTGCTTTATATGCCGCCGTATCATATCGCATCAATTCTGGTTAATATGAAATTCTAGCACGTTATACCTCGGTGAAGTTCGGTTTTCATGTGACAATTGAGCGTTATGCAAATCGCCAATTGAAATTCAAACGTCCTTAAATGCAATCTAGAGGACATTCCAGTCGCGCCATGTCGTCGTTCGTCAAAGACATTTTTCTAAGGTTTGTAGATTAAAAATAATGATGCCAAAAACCCCACTAAAGCGAGACACCGAAAGATGTACGCAATGGCGTGATGCATAATAAAAACGTTCAGAAAAATGGAACCTTCGGCCATAAATCACGCACAGAAGAGCGCGCGAGAACGGCAAAGACGAGTGTATGAACGATTGTGTCCTGTGCGGGTACGATTGAAGCACGGAACGTTAGAATGTGGGCTATTGTGCGAGATGTTTTGCGAGATTGCGATAGTGTGACCAGTTTTGTCACACAATGTCCAGACCATCTACAGCAAAGAAAGAAGTTCTCCCACCAGAACATCCCGAGCGGAGTGGGACGAACGTAAATGAAAAGTAAAATTCATCGTAACCACGTCGTGTGGAAGTATTTTTCCTCAATTAGAGCTTAGCCTCTTCCAGGCAGTGACGGACGGGTGGATTTGATGAATTCCTCCACGCACGTTAGAAGCAACGGCGGCGGCTGTCGCTTACCCCAGTGATCATCTTCACTCGATTGAGCCTCTTGAAGAACGGCGAGCTCGGCGTGTGTGCAAGTAAACGCGATGAGTTTATGAGATTTTATTAAGATGTTTACATGAACGATGCCCGCTGGAGATAGGATCGTGCTGAGGCGGCTTTTTTCCTGCCATCAGTCGGAACGACCGCTAAAGTATTCACGATTGCACTCTTGCTGTGGTGTGTTGGTTTGGGCCGCCGGCAAAGGGGAAGAATGTGGCTAGAACCCGATAAGCATCTTCCCTGTCATGTCCGTAGAAAATATGAAAGCGTAGCCAATTATATGCAAACACTCGGAGGCTGAGACGAGAATCGCATGGTGAGAGACCCTGGAAAAAAATCATAAACATCGACTAATTTGCCGTGCTACAAAGTGCCAATTGGCTTGTTGTGTGCTCAAGCACCTTCTTCAGCGCATCGTCTGGGGATGTTCTCGTACATCAACTAGAAAACGAGAGATCTTGCTATCACTACAGCAAAAAAGGACAACATACAAACGTTCTACCGTTGAAGCGTTGTGATAGAAGCTTGTTTGTATTCATCAAATACTTTCGATTGCAGTTTCAGTGAAAAAAACCTCTGGCCCAAATCTTATTGTTTTGTATTATATTTCAATGAAAACTGTGTCGATGGCGAAACCCTGACAGTAGTACAAGTCGGTAACAAAGAACATGTCGGCTTTTTTTCTCTCCGAGTTCCAGCATATTGACGTATTATGTTACGAAGAACAAGAGATGATAAGCCTTTGAAATAAGAAACTTAGAGGCCCGGCAGTGGCGAATGGATTGTTTTCTCGGAACAAGCGGTTTACGTTTTCGGCCCACCATAATACCTTTTTCCGCGAAGCAAAAACAAGGTGTTGAAAAATGGTTTCACTGTACGACCCGCAAAACGACGGCAATGTTTTCGTCTTCCTTTTCAGTTTTATTTTTTGCAAATTTCAACAACTCATCACTTTCCGAAACGTCGGTTTCAATCACCAGACTGTCGCCTCCCAGTTCCATACACACAGCGACAGCTCCTCTATAGACTATTCTGCAGGAACAGGGTAAGATGGGCAACGAAAAAAAAAAAACTAAAATCCACCATCGTTTCACGTAGACGACAACGGCGCAGTTCCCGATTGCGACGGCTCCAGCTCCAGTGTTTGACGTGTTTACTCGTCGCACAATTGACAATTTCACGTTCGCGAACTTCGGGCGGATGGAATGGTGATCAAAAAATCAAACCTTCTAAAAATGGCATGAAATTGAAAACAACACACAAAAACTCGATCGATTGGAATGTAATAGAAGGACTGAACACCCACCCCAGCCATGATCCGCAAAGAGTGAGGCCGCCCTATGACGATCTTTCGTTCACTTTGGCATCCAGTGATTTTTTTGTCTGCTGTTTTGCCCTTGGAGGAGAAATTCTTTTCGTTTTCGTTGCCCGACTTATTTCGGGGAATAAGAAAAATGCACGAGGAGCCATGCAACGTGTACTGCGGGGTGGGAAAAAAGGCGTACAGCTAGCGAGCAAGTAAATACAAATAAGAGAGTGAAATTATAACCTCACCCTGCTTCACCTACTTCTCGCTACTCCCAAAGGCAAATGGGCATGGAAAGTAAAAACAAACACTATTTACACTGGCACAACAATTGAGGTGTGCCACGACGCTTCATCGCTGTTGCTTTTTCCAACTCCTCCCTTGGCCTTTTCCGGCCACGTCTGACTTGGCGTTTGAGGGAAATTGGTTCAAATTTCCCGCGCAATTTCCGTTTCTTTTTTTCTTCTCTGGGGAGGGGGGAGGAGGGGGTGTGGGTGATTCGTTGTTCAATTTGACTTTGGCGAACTGAACCACTTCGCTTTTCGCCGGAAAAAGTGCTCTACAGTCTTGTGGCATGAGTAACGGCGAGGTGAGGGTGAGGGCAATCCAAGCTTGCGAGTGCCTTTTGCGAACCAAATTATGTATCTGGGTGTATGGGGGGATGGTGTACGAGATGAGCTATTGGCTATTGTACTGTGCAATGGGTGGTTTGTTTTACGTTTTCCTTTAGTTTCTGTTCACGTAGCTCAGACTAGTTGCCTAGAGCATCTTGAAATTTGGTGTCCCGTGGAGAGTTTTTCGTCGCAATAAAGTGGAGGTGTTGCGGGCGTGTAAGGGTAATGAAACTGTCGAACCTCCCACAAAGGCAGATAGTGCGACGACTTAATTCGCGTCAGCTCAATCGCTTCGGTCTCGAGTATAGTTAAGAACAATGGCACCCATTTAGTTGTCAGAAAAAGGGTTACTTTGCGCCCCGAGGCGCGATCACCACTCTCCCATGGCCACACTTTCGCTCTCCGTAGTGCCGTCGTATTCTTCGCTGTCGCGGAAAACATCAATGTGCCCTTGTGATGTCTTCCGCCAAGCGATCAGTATTTGGTTTGCCGAAGGCGAGCATTCATTTGAGTGTTAGTTTAAGGTTCTACTGACTTATTCAAACTAATCACGGTGACTATTCCATTCCAAATAAAATTTGTGTTTTTTTATTATTTTTTTTAATTTTTATTTTTTTATTAAAGAAGCATATTATTTTCATTATTATTTTTTGAATTACTTGTTGGAAGCCACATTTATTACCTAAAAATGTTGAAGGATTATTGAATGCTTCACTCATATTTGTTCTAATGCTTATATTATGTATTTACTGGCGTATGCATAACTCGTAGGTATCATTCCACGACGCGCCCCTTTCGGCGATTTTGACAATTTGTAAATATTGATCGTTACCTCTCACGGCACGTCGATAAATTTAGTAGTTTTTTTCGCAGCAAATCGGCGAAACCAATGAAGGGTGACCTTTGAACGTGATGATGTTGCTTTGGTAGACAGATTCATGCGTGATAGAAGCACATGCTTTTGTGAAGACAGCATACGTAAATTTTGTGATGTATTTTGATCCGATTCCACCTGAGAAATGGGTGTTTTAAACCCCAATCCTCGACCTCTTCCGCGTTCTGAAAGTATCAATATATACTAAATTTAAATTCAAGTTAAATTTTTTATTTTTTTAAAATTTCAAGTGAGTTTTGAGATTTATGCAAAGTTTGATTATTAAAAAAAAGAACAAATCAAAACGCCCTTTAAAACTTGTGATGGTGGCGACAAACATGCTTTGGCATAACAGGGCGAATCATCCGCGCTATAACGCCAACACTTCTCTATTGTATCCACTAAACTTGCAGCTCAAAAAATCATCCCTTGACCATCATGTTCCTGTAGCCATTCGAAGATCGAATGAAGCGTCCACGAAACACGAAACCATTTATCGCTGTCAAACGTGCTTGCAAAGATCATTTGATACGCTCGGCATTTGGTCTTAGGGCAGCGTATTGGTGTATTTCCTGTTTTTTTTTCTTTCTCATTTTCTTGCTCCTGAGCTGTTTTTAACATGAAATTTTGCTCTTCTTTTCCACTCCACCTTAACCCCATCGGCTGCCCTTCTTCGAAATCTTGTCGCTGCTGTTAGCTGTGGTCTGCGTATTTTGGTGTATCGCGCAGCAGGGGCTAATTGTAATGATTTATTGTTTCACGTTTCGCGTTCCGAAACATACCTATTAGCTGGTATCCCGATGGTAACCAACCCTTTCCGATTCCTTTTTGCCATTCATTTTGTCCCAATATAGGGGCCCGTAGATAACCTTCCGGGGGTCTTTGGGGGAGGTCACGCGCAAAAGAATGTGTTAATTTGCACCGTAGCGCTGTGCCACTAGGTGGTGTTCGCTGTCACTTGAATTTCGAGCTCCCCTAACTTTCTGCCTCGCACACACTTTGCTGCCTGACAAGAATGTGGGACAAGATCGGTCCAGCGATCGCTGAACAGACAAATCGCGATCACACACATTTTAGCCATGTTGGGACATAGAGATATGAGTATAGTTTTTTTAATTTCATTCTCGGCATCCTTCGCTTCTCTCTGATCGTCTGTCCGACCCGACTGCCGAAGCAAATCATTGACTAATCGGGAAGCTATTACAAGCGTTTCGGGTGTCGCTAGGGAGCACCTTTTTGGCATGAAGAGGAATTTGTGATACAGACGAGAGCAGTGCCGATCGAATGAAAAATGTGTTCATTCCACTTTTACATGAACGAATACGGGCGCAAAATAAGATTCTGGCAGTATTTAAAACCGTTCAAATTTTGCCTAATCGCGGGAATAGAATCGCGTGGCTAGTCATTTATCTTGCGTTTTCCAAACCAAACAGCTTGGGGCGAATGTGTAAAATGAATTGGCCTCTAATTTGGAGAAAGCTTTGCACACCAATCGAGCAAGGAAAATAAGCAAATCGAAATTGATAAATTGAAAAAGGTTTGTTTTTAATCTTCATCATCGGTTTATGGTCTGCCATACAGCCCAAAGTATACACTAGACGATAGAACATCCCTAGATAGCCCATTAAAATATGTTTTGTTTTATTACGCAAGCTTTTTGAGGTTTAAAGATAACTTGAATCCCGAAAAGCCTTATTAACATATTTTATACATTATCATGATTGTTCTTAGCGAATGAAATGTTTTCTCATTGATTGCAAGATAAAGATATGATTAAAAACCGTAAACAGCAACGTAATGGAGTTTAAAGGCCTTATCTTACATTGAACATTTATCTTAATCCATCTTATTTCATCCAAGAACCATTGTATTTCGTTGCAAGCATCAAATATGTGCATGTGCTCTAGTGCATTGCTGATGAACAATATTCAATATTCAAACATATGGAGTGTGCCCTGGTTGATTATAACACACACGCAGACAATTCCATCTTGTTTGCAATTCTCTTTTGGATGGTTCAAAGGTTTTTTTATTCTTACAAAGCGCATGTCAAAAATTTACATACGCCTCGAGATGATCTTTAACAAAGGTATCATTCATTGATTTAAAAATTATCAAACCCACGTCATGACACATTAAGGCTTGAATGATACTTCAAAGCCTCAAAACTGACACTGACTGATGAGTCGTAAAATATCATCTGAGTGGTTTGTGTATAAGAGATAGAATGTGTTTTTGTTTTGTATTTTTTGGGTCGTTCTGTTTCATTTCGCGTTTGAGACGCCAATTGCTGCAACCGATGCAATAACAGCAACCATATCGATAGCAACCTCCATTCAATACTGAAATCAATTGCCGTACCACTAAGAGCAATCGTTCTTATGTGTTCAACGATGGTATTTAGAAATAAGAATGGTAAATTCGTCACAGAATCATCCCACACTCAAGCAACCATTTTGGACAGATCAGCAACATGTGACGTTTGAGGGTTATTCGCGCGAAGAAGATCTTTGTGCCATGCTGGTTGTGTTATTATTTCTTTCCTAACGTTCAAGTGAAGTGCGTGTGCTCACGCGTATGACCATCGTTTCTTCGTTATGAAAGCGACAGCTTACTTGAGCATGGCCCTTTTTATTATTAAGCAGCACTTGTCTGTGTGGTGTGAAGAATGTATTTAGTTTTTGTTGTATCACAAAAAAAGGAAACAGATCGCGGTTTGGTAGCTTTGCTGATTATTGTTTTCCTGTTCGTCTATTATTCACATCTTATAGCGCTTCAATACCTTGGCAGCGTAAAGATTCAATTGTTTCGTAGTTGTGACATTGAAGTGTTCTAAATTGATGCGTTTATTTTTTATCTTTCATAATTTTGATCGCACTTGTGTTTTGGAATCTGCAAGCGATGAGGGGAAGCGCTACATTAGTTACTAGCATGTTTTTTGTCGACCCTTATTGTTCTTTCATATCAAGATCGCAAGCGTCGGTGCGGCATGTGAAGGTAATGAAGACATTGAGGCACTGTTATGACGTTTTCATCAAAACATACCATAATTCATCAGCCTTCGAAGGTCGTGGGTTTTGGCGTAATGTGTATGTAATTTGCACCTCAAGAATAATGTATACGGTGAACGGTGCTTTGAACTGTTATAGTTCAATTAAATTGTAACAGCATTCGTTTTTAATTACATTTGTTTTAAATGTCATTTTGTAACAGTTTCATTTAAAAAAATGCTGAAATTTGTTAATGATAAAAGCACAAAAGCAACATAAATTCTGTATACCCCATATTTTTTTGAGCATAAGAATTTTTGAATGTCTTAATGCAATTCTTTAAATACAGAATGACAGAATAAGTATATTAATGAGAATTTTTGCGCACATTGCTCAGATACAATTATCGATGGCCTTTATTTTTGTTCTGGCTTATATAATAGATCCTTAAATTGTACTAGTGGAACATTCTTCCTATGTAGACGGACCAACAAAATCCACTTGCTCAGCGTATGTATGCATGTATTGTCACTTAAAAGAAAATGATTTTACACTGTAAAGCCAACTTTTTGGACAGTGCCTCCTACTATGGCAACTATGGGAGAGTTTTCCATCTATTATTTGTGAAAATGAAACTCAAGTTAAATTTTTATCACCAGGTCTAAGACTCTATTTATTTATGTATGTTAAATTGTTAATTTAAAATCAAAACCCCATGATTTAACTTAAAATAAACGGTATTTAATGAGAGTACAAAGCTCCAGTTTGGCTAATTTACATTTTTCGTGTATAAAATTAATCATAGCTTTGCATGATGTGTTCGTACTGCAATATATTCATCATTTTCCTATAATTATTCACTATCAAGTTCATCTTATGATGTACACACTTGAGGCCTCAATTATTTTTCGTTTTTGTGTGTCCTTCTGCATTAAAAATTATGAATTCTCCGTGTGTCATTTATCATACTCATTTAATTTTTGTTGCATAGACACGCTTCGTCTTCTTATACTTGCGCTAAGTTAGCAAACGCACGTGGCAGTGTAATAAAGAGGGATATAAAAATCCTTTTAAAGTACCATTTAGCACGCTCTGCGCCGCAGAAGGTAGTGACTTTAAGCTTATAATTTATAATTACTTGATCCTTTCACTACGATGCACGCACCGTTCTACAATTGGCCACAAATTCTCACGGCACGCAGCGTCACATAATTGCACATTCCTAACGGTATCGAGTGCAGGCTTTTGTTGCCGTTTTTTATCAACCCATTACGCAAGCTACAGGAGGTGCATTCTTGTCTCGCACATTCGTTCTTGCCACCGTGAGAGATGCGTGAAAGTTGTTTGTCCTTGGGTGGGTCGCGTCCTGCATGTGGAGTGTGCTAGGTTACAGAGAGTAGCCGCGAATCGTACTTTTTAGCAGGTGTTTAATTTCTGTTGAACATTACAAAATGTCACCCAAGCAGCCAGGTGTAGAATGGAGAATGTTGCGACTGGGGCTGCTTAGTTTTCCATTAAATACAACATTTCCATTTGCCAGCGCACGTTACTCGTTGCGGGATCATTCAATTAGTTGTATCTTGAGCAGCGGTGAGGAAGCGGTCGGCGTATGACACACGATACGAATACGGGAAAGGTGAACAACGTCGGCTTACAATTTCAAAGGCCTGGGATCCCGACCGTGTCGACCGGACAAGGAAAGGACAAGGTGACATATCAAAACTGTCATCATTATTTTTACAATCATTTTATGCCACATTACGAATGTCCATTAGGGTATGCGCTGGTGGTGCGCCGGTGAGCCATAGTAAAGCATTTTTCTCTGCAATATTTACTCTATTGCATCATTGCATTTCTTCATCGTTCCGTGTGTAACTTTTTGTCTTCTTTATGTTGATGCGATAGCGGCGTAAAAAACTCAATCCAATACTTTTTATAATTTCTCACATAGTTTTATATGCATCACCCTTCAAGTGACGCGATTGTAAGCATCGTCTTGTAAGCAAACTGTGGGTTCTTTTTTCCCTTCAAATTAAGATTCTGATTCAGCGTTATACAGATGGTTGTTTTAGTAAAAACCCATGTTCTGACGGCCTCCGTAAGAGATATAATATCAATTAAAGCATGCTATTGGGATGTTAACTTATCTTGCATCCTTTATGCGCTGCTGTCGTTGGTAGCCACCATCGTGTCAGACTAGGTATCTAGTGAAGAATGATCGCAGCAGTCACTCAGCGAAGCAACCATCGAAAGAAACATTTGCGCAACATTGTTCAACCTTCTTTTTGCGCTTCTATCGCTATCGGGAAGTATTGATCTACGAATGATATTTGCGAAAGCGTTCACGGCACGGCGAGCAAATACGTTGTTGCAATAGGCTTTCCTTGGTTTCGAATAACCACTCTACAATTTCGCGATAGCATTTTCTTGTTGCTTCTTCCTTTCTTTACATATCCTTATAAATGTGTCTGGAGAGATGGAACTGCTCGATAGCAAATGATGATGATGATGAATAACACATCTGTTTCTAGTTTCCTGGTGCCAAACGAAAGATGTCATCGATGCGATAGACAACGCACTCACAATGTGTTCTGTCGGTCGTTCTTGTACAGCCCATTCTTGTCTTGTTTCGCACGCAGGAGAAAGGTGAACCAGTACCGGTGTGCGATGCGTGTAATCTATACGTCTGCTTTTTTTACCGGCAATGACATCGGGGCACGCCTTGATCATAAATTAAGCGCACATCGTTTCCGAACCCATCGGTCCAGTGGCGCAAGTTGGTTTCACATCGATTGTTTATGGGATCAGTCTCTCTTACCGCGGACGTTTGCCGAACCCTCGAGTCTGCATTTGCATGTGCGCAAGGCGGCGAAACAATAGACAATAAAAATAAATCTCTCCACCCTTACTGCTCTGCTTATGGCACAGTGCGCGATGGAGATATAATAAAGGGCAATAAAAAAGTGGATGGATCAAATCATCCGTGGAAAGGGTAGAATAGACATACAACGAAACCGTATCGTGGAATGTAACCGATCAAAGCTGTATTCCATCATGGTGTAACATTTTTCGGCAAAGAATATTCAATGAGCAGTATCAATTGTTAGTTATTAATTTAAATTAATTTAAAAAATAGTGCTTCGTTCCAACAGGAACGATTAAAAGAACGTTTTTAAGCTTATTGACAATAATTAACAGATAATTTAAAAAAATACATTCGCAAAAAAATATCAAATTACATCTAAAATAAAACCGATCTTTTGGTTGGCTAAAGAGAAGTCACGACGATCGTGCCATGATATCGCCCACAACGGTTCGAGTTTCGTTGCTGTTGTTGTTGTGTTTAATTCACTCGGAAAGACTTCACCCAAGGGTAGGCATCATCGTCAGTGTAATTGACTCTCAATTACTATAATCACCCGTAATCATTCGGCGAGACCCGAAAAGGAGTTCGGTGCGAGTTCTTCATTCATTCCTCTCGCCCGCGGTACTTAACTTCATCGCTTGATGCGTGCTCTGCTGCTAATGTTGCCGCCGTGGTCGACTTATTACATTTGGAGATGACCTGGCGACGGCGACGATTAGTTGATCATCAAATTGCACGCGCGCTGCACGTCATTATTCACCTCGCAAACGAGACCTAGAAAACTTGTGTTGATGTTTTACCACCATCAATCTTGATCCGGTGCCCCCTGGCTCCGAGAGGGTTTTGCAGTGTGCATTCACGATTTTTCAATCCGTTCTGCCGTGTGTTTGGCGTTGTGTTTATTTTTGTTTGTTTTGCAAAATTGAATTTCCATAACATACTTACCTTTATTTTCACAAAATGCTGCCATTTTCTCTCGTACGCCTCGATTTTGATTGGAGCACTTTTTATGGTTCGCTTGATTTATGGAGCCTGCATTGCAATATTATACAGAGCATTGAGATGGGATTGGCAATTGGGTGGTCATGCATGTCGTTTGCAGTTGTGGATTTTACATGCGTGTGTGCGCCACACGCATTAATCATTCATATCGCGTGCATTCTTAACGATAGGAACATAAAAATTACACACATACTGTTACCATTTAAGTTATTCGTCACCAGGCATTCGTTATATTACCTTTATCTGATTGATTGATTTAGACGCATTTGTATGTTGTAGAATTGGTTAGACTTCGTGAATTACGTTTTGCCGCTTGATAACTACTGATAATTCATTGAAACCATTACATTTTTAGTATTAAACATCAAATAAAGTACACCTGTTTGAGATTGGTGAATTAATTACGTTCGCTAATGCTTGATTGAACGATAGTGGGATGTTTGATTAATAAAGTAACCTTGATTTTTCTATGGGAATAATTAATGAAGATCAACAGCTTGATTTCTAAATTATATAACCTTTCAGCTGTACAGCTTACTTTAACAATATTGCTGATTGATTTATCTATTTGCACAAATAGTTTCAAATTTTCCAAAATGTCTATAAGCTCTAAACGGATCAGATTATTTGAAAAAACTATATTGTCTCATTGTAAGATTGGAAGTTTGAACTTTCACTGGTTATTATGCTTTCTGGTTATGATTATTAAGCTTTCTGGTTCGTTTTTGAACTCATACAAATAATAAATTTAGAAAAAAAATTAATTATTATTAATAAAACGTTAATGAATCATTGACATTAATCCCTAACATAATACGAAGACAGAATAGAAATGAATGAGAGTAAAATAAGTGCAGAAATAGTATGTGAAATTGGCGATGTAAACTTGTCAACAAGCAGCTCTTAATGATGGACTAAATTTTCAAACGCTAAATCATTTTCTCTGTTAATCCCCCACGTTTCGCAACACGTTTGGAAATGTTTTACCGCACACCAAGTAACAGGATCTGAGTGACCCGTGTGTTAAGAGAATCTTGTGTATGTTTGAATCGTAAATGAATCCTATCTGCGAACGGGGAAAGATGGGGAGGTAAAAGTTCAACGCCCTGTTAGGTTAAGCGATGCTAGTGAATCGCAAACATCGTTCAAACTGGCCCATAAGCACTTACCACCGGTCACTGGTACGAGTTCTAGGCCCCACGGTCAAGGTATACAACTAATCCTACAAGCTTTAAATTAATTACCGAAACAACGAGACGAAGAAGTCGCACGATAAAGCCGGGCATAAAAGGGACGAACGTAGGGAAATAAAAACAGTCATAGTGCGTCGTACGGAGGGTTGCGAACGGTAATAATCGCGCAACCGATTGGTCGGAATGGCAATCACATAATGGTTTCGTTTGCCAAGTTTAGGTCATAACTGAAAAGAATTGATTGAAATTCCAACGATACTAAAAATAAGAGCTCATCCCATAAAGTAGATAAGAAAAAGCCCGGAGGCTTCACGTGTAGGGAGCTAATTTGTTTTCTGTAGAATCGATTTGATGTTTCGTTGAGTAAAGGAAGATCATCTAAAACTATACGATCATCTAAACTCTCACATTTGCCACATCTTTAATTGCCCAACTCCGTCAGAACAGAACGTGCTTTTAGGATTTATTTTCATTCGCTCGGTGCTGTTGACGCGTAGTTCAAAGAACAAACAAGTCATTACTACAGATCATAAAGTAGGAAAAATAGTATCGTAAATTAGAAGTTACCGGTTTCATTCGGCTTATACAAACGAATTTAGAAGACACTGTTCTTAAAATAAAAGCTACAGTAAAACGGGAAAGATAAACGAAGTTTTCTTTTTGCTGAATTTGAGCATCATTACTGCTTGTTCTACCTTGTTCAGGTAATCTCGTTTCCTTTTCCAAGTTTATTCGTATTCTTGTGATGATGTGTATGAATCTTCCATTTTCCTTAGAATCTTATTCAATTAGTTAAATCATGCTGAACAAAGTAAACATTCTATGGATGAACTTTGATAATCCTTTCCGTAAAATTTTAGGTTATTTTCATAGCCAACCTTAGCTTTCGTCATAATTTAATACCAACTGAGCAAGAAAATCACATGCATTATGTTCATTTTATTTCAAAATTTCTGATGATTCAAAATAGAAATAAAAAACTAAACGATTGCAATTGGTTATTGATTGAAGGTGTTGTGATTAAATCTCTTATCCTTCAAAAAATGAAGCAAAAACTAATTCCCATAACCGGATGACAAAACTGCTCAGACTACGTTTTATTTACCGATTTCCTTTAAACAAACACATCATTTATGTTTAATAATTTCGTTTTATTTTATTTGGAACTGTGTTCAAGGTTCATGAGCAATTCAAAAATTAAGATAAACGTTGCTTGTTCGTTAAGTTTAGTTTAGTACTTGTCAACAACAGTATAATTAATTTCATTAACATAGGCTTCTAATTGAATCGAAGTGTGTCACATTATTATTTGAATATTTAATTGTTTATACAATGTTTTTGTCTGAAATATATTGTCATTGCATTTTCTCCTTGTACCATGAACGCAATAGAGGTTTATTAAATAAAATTCATCATTCTGTCAATTGATCAGCTGGCGCATGTAATATTATTGACCCACAGCGAACCGGGGTGATATATTGTCAGCGGTTACAATCGTGACACAACCAATGCCGCATGCAGTGGAATAACACCGGCAGCGTTCCTTGAATTCCATGGCATTTTTTTTTTGCGTCACTCACAATCCATTTGATCCCTGTCAGCACAATTTATATGGTTGCACTCGATCGAACTGCTCCTCTTTCTCTTTCTGTCTTTGTACGGAATGCATCACGAGACTGCCATGTGCATATGTAAACGGATATCGTGCGTCTGTGGTTGCAGCTGTTACTGTTTGTTTACTAAACGAAAAATAAAAAATAAAATGGTTAAATTCAAGTTACTGTTTATTTTACCGTCACCACAAATTCCCGTGATCCGCAGCCGTACGATTCATGCGACCGGGGAAGAAGCTGAGGCAGACGTAAATCACGCGAAACCTGCCAATGCAGCGGTTTGATGTGCGATTCGAGAGCCTGTTAGTTATCGGCATCATTGCATGCAGGTGGTTGGGGTGTTAAATTAAATGTTTGCTTCAAGTAGGATAAGATATGGATGCGGCAGAGGCAGGAAAGATCATGGGCAATGGGTACAATACTAGAGAACTACTACAAACGAGACAAGTATGAACAAAATTCCAACCCGTTTGAAAAATGCATGCAATGCTGTTGGCTGGCCTCTTATCTTGTTAGCTTTGGTAAATTTCAATCTGTATTATATATAGATGTCAATTAATTTGATCGATGAATAAACGCAAACTGAGCTCACTTTTAATAGTACATCCGTTTTTTGGTTTGTTAAGGCCAAACTGAACCCACATGGCTGTGTGTGAACTGTTTTTTACGTTTCGTTTTACGAATATTTAATCTTCGAATGTTAGCAAATCGACAAAAAAGAACTTTTTTTATGGTACGTTTCGTAGTTTGACCAGTTTGACTCTCCGGTGCGAAGGTACCGTGTTGCAATTAAACTCGTTCGTGCTCTAACCTTCATAGCGCAACGGTTGTAATGCATCGAAATCGCGTAAATCGATCTAACTAACCTCCCGTGGCTTTATGGCTCCTGAACCTACGGTTGCGGCAGCTGGTGCTGCTGTTGCACAAAACGCTACGCATGTGGTGGTCAAGTAGCTTAAGGTATAAAAAATATATAGCATCCACTTAATAAGACTGTGCTTGTTAGTCATGTCGATGCCGATATTAATTGTGTTCCCTGTACGAGAAGACGGTAATTCACTGTCGCGAGTTCTCGCTGGAAATAGCAAACTAGTTGATCTTGCGCCGGTTACAGAGAGGAGCGAAAACTCCGAACCGAAATCGAACCAAAACCCAATGTTTTAATGATGATTTGATCGTCTGTAGATAATCCCCACGTTCTAGAATCGCGGTGGGTGAATTAGCAGCTTAAAATAAGAATTGAAACCGGTTCATCGGCTCAGCATGGTTTGTTGTATAGTATGGTGTATGGAATTTGACATTGGACTTCACCGTACAGGCAAACTGCATCGCTATGTCGCAGTGTTGAGTTGTTGTGTTAATAGCTCTATATTAGTAGGGTGAGAATTGATATGATCTTATAGACATTCCTTGTAATTAACCATCTTCAACATTATTATCATTTTTATATTCCTCTTAAAGAGACCATCAGTGATTAAAAAGAAAGGTAGCTCAATAGTATTTAATAAACCGTTATATATTAGATTTGGTTTTGTTTGTTATAATATTAAGCTGTGCCATTTTTTGCTTTGGTACGTTTATTTACAATTTTTGTAAATTGTAATTTGTTAATTGTTAAATTTTACAATTTACAATGTTTATTTACATTTTCTGGAGTATGTTAAAGTGTTCAAAAATATTTTTCATATCATATTAGAATCCAAACAATGCTATTTATGAAATTAAATCTCCTTTCGGGTAAAGTTACTATGGTTATTGTGTAATATATTTTCCTTTATTTTCGTTTTTCATTTTATTGCTTTCAACCCTCTTCCAATTCTTATTGTGGAATTTAACAATGCTTCTAATTTTATGTAATTGTTATCTAATTTTGAAGTTCTATGAATTGTTTCCATATATGTTTATATTGTCATATATTTTCAATGAATGTCGTTATAAGACAAAATAAAAAGGATCATTTGTGTGTGTACATAGTATTCAATTTCAAGTGTGTGTAAATAGTATTAAAATAAATATTTTAGACATATATTTATGTGATATAAACAATTACATTTTCTGTTAAATTACTAAACTGGAAACATTCTTCCAGTAAGCTGAAATAATTTTTAATGAAAATAGTGAGCTTAATGTTTGAACAAACGCTATGTGTATTTCCATCAACAAAACGCACACCATAAATTGCTCATGATTGAAAAATATTGAAACATCATTGATGGCGAGCAAATGATTAACCAACAGGTAACAGCAGCAACGACACAATTGAGAAAAATCTCACATTGACTATTGCTGAGAAACTTAATTGTTGCTTCGTTGTGCCGAGGTCAATTTTGATCGGGAAAGTAGGTAATATTTCTTCTTGTTAGAAAGAAGTGGGAAGCGTACAACGGAGAGACCATCCTCCTAAACACACATTTGTGTACAAACGTCATTCGCCTCTGTCCCTCCTGTGTTGTGCCCTTTTCAAAACAGCGCAAGACGGAACAGATGAAACGATTGATAGTTCGGGACACCGTGTTGAAGCGCATCGAAAGTAACGATGAAATAGAATATGCAAACACAATAATTTTTGCTTATATGCCTGCGGCACAACAGTTCATCATTCCACCGAAAGGGGAGGTTCCCGATCTACTTTACACCTGACTTGCTCGATTTATAAGGTGGTACACCGTGGTTAAAAAGAACGCTGCACTTGATCCAGGTGGTTTTCTCAGTTTAGAGTTAAATTTTTGCAATCTTCAGCCAATTTTGCGGTATTCTGGCTCGTCAACTTGATGGTTTTCTTTCGGGTCTTTCCGCCCCGTTACCTCTTTCGTCGTATCCGCAACAACGAATGGTTGTGCTGACGTTAGAATTAGCAATGACGAAAGCAATAGCGGTGCTCTCGCTAGCTTCACTGTAGATGTCTGCACAGATGTTGTGTTGATTTCTGCAGAAATCTTTCCCTCCGGACGCTACTGCAGCTGTCATCTTTAGCACACCGTCAGCAACCCAGTTTGCGTTCCAGTTCTGAGCAAACAAGTTGTTTTAAAACCACCTCCTTAGCATCATCGCAGTTTGTTGGCGCTAGAAAAAGGTCGCGGAGTGACACCTTCTCATCATAATCATCACGTCGGGATCAAAATGTGAAGCGCTCAAGCAACTACGCTCTCACCACCGCTCGTCGTCTGCAGTGCATGTAACTATAAGGCTTTCACCGGGGACCAATCCGAGGCCAATACGGATGGGTGCAAGAAAATGCGGTACGAAGCGATCAGCGAGCAAGCGTATACATAAATAAATAAATGAGTAATCGGATCCGCGATTTTGCGGATCATTTTCGCTGCCCCAATTTTCACTCTGGTGGACGGTGGTGCATGTTTTTCCCGGCCTTTTCCTCTTTGTTAAACTACCGGAGGTAGTAACAGCAGCAGTGCCTCGCCGATGGTTCGATAGTACTGATTTTCCCAAGCTGATTTCACTCTCGGTTCCCCGTTTGAGCGACGGCACTGAAGAGGTACGCGTGGATTAGAGTGAAAATCTGAAATAGAATGTTTGACTTAGGGAAAAGCAGGATTTTTCTTTGTTAATGAAATTATTAGTTTCGTTGCCCCGCATCTCTTTGATTCGTGTTAACAATACGCATATAATTAACATACAGAATTAGTTTATTCCACGTAGTTATCTGCTTCAAAATAATGACTTGCTTTAAACGATTTCGTGTGTATATTGAATCACGGGAACACGCCTTAGTCTGTGTAAAATGTTCGAGTACATAGAAAACGCAATTAAATTCTGTCGCCTACGCACTTCAACGTCAATTTCAATTGCAAGTAAAATCATTGCACACTGGAGGTAGTTGACCCGAATGTGTGACGATTAACAGGTTTACCATTTACACCTGAACGATAAGTTCCTTATTGTATTATAATTTTGTATTTAAAAATAAGAATTTTGTTAAAATATTATTTGAAAGTCCTGGTTGTAATTTGCCTCGAAACTCTGTCAAATTAATTTTCTAATTCCAACACATCCCATCTTCCGACAACTTATCAAGCAATGGAATTATAATAAAGCAAGTTACATGTTTTATAACCTTAACTGTCAGGTGACGCTCCTTTCTGCATTAAGCGCACTAGTCTCGAAGGAGAGATGTGTAGCACATTAGCAGTAGTACTTATTCAGAATAATTTATCCGAAGGAATCCCAACCGAGAATAGATGCAGCCACACCATCACGACACAACCGTTTCTTCGTAGGATCGTATTTAACAAGCTTTCAAATGCTCACGCCCACGCCCTTTGCAAAATGCATTCGTCTTCGGTGCAACTTTGGCGACGAGGCGCGCGGGTCGCACCGAGTTTTTAAAGTAAATAAATCCCTTTTAGCCTAGAGTAGTCTTTCCCACCTACCCTAGCGCAACTCATTACCAGAACGCGCTTGCATTTGAGCGAAAATACCACCCAAGAGAACCGTGCTCGCGTGAAATCGTGCTCTTAAAGGTGCGAATAATGGGCAATACGCGAATAAACTTGACGACTCGCTGTGACGCTGGCGATCGTGGAACGATCACTCCCTGGGAGATTAATTTCATGTCTACCATAAATTAAGCTATAAAGCGCTCAAGTGTATCGTTGAAGTTTAAATGGCCCGATTATGCGCAATGCCGCTGGGATTCAAAGTTCCTAAGAGATAGAGAAAACTGGGAGGCGTGCGTTTTGTTCTGGGGAATTGCGTTTGGTGGTGACAAATTGAACGAAAACAATTCCGTGTTCCTGGTGCAGGTAAGGAAGCTTTTTAACGGTTACTTTCCCATTGAAACAATGAAATCAATCATGTGTTTAATTGGTGTGGTCATTGGTGTGGTGACCACATATTGATCAGGGTTAAACAGAAAATATAACAAATAAGTTACCTTCCATCATTTACCTTTTATTTGTTACAAAATGATTTTTTCAGCTGTACAACAGCTAGGAAGCTGTTGTTGGTACAATTACTCCACACACGTGTACATGTTGTAAATGCTCAAGGGCGTTGTGATCGCATGACATATTATCGTCGATTGAAATAGTGAAGGGTTCATCCTTCAATCGCTCACCCTTCAATGGAGAGCAATTCTTCCTGCTTTAACTGAAACCAGCCTTTGGTTTGGTCAATGAAAAAGGAATTTTGAAACGGAATTGCGCAGAAAAATTAAGTCCACATACTAAAAAAACGACATTGGTGACAGCAGCGGGAGAAACTGCTTTTTGTGAGTTTTACAGCATTGCAATGTGTGGTTTTTACCAAAACCCCAAAAATTTGTATTGTTTTGCATTTTATCAGAAGAGTTACCTTTACATGGACGACACCTACTGCAATACGGACTAATCATTGGCTTGAAAGAATATACGACTACTGTTTAACTATTGCCAACATCCTTAATCGATTTCACACTTTCCGAAGATGTTTTTTGTCATTCTACATCATTGCGTCGTTTTACGACTTGAAACGAGTGCTTGTAACTGAAGCGATCGCAATGCTATGCACGTTGTGCATCCAATGCTCGAGCACCAGACAGAAACGAACAGGCAACGAGCAGGACCCTCGCAGCATAACTACAACCTCACCGTAGCCGTCATGCAAGTGAGGAGGGATTCAATTCTCAACCACCGTCACACCTTGTTTTCGACATTCTTCCACTGACTTACTCTTGTTTGTAGGTGCGGTCTCTTGATACCACCTCGACGGTTCCTGCTTAGTTTGTATTATGAACTATTTTTTATTTTGATTCCGTTCAAACCCCTTTCCGCCCTACTACAACAGAGTTATTTATTTATCTGATTGTTTAGCTAAGGCAGAAGCGGCACGTTAATTACCACCAACCATCACCGCTAAAGCGCAACGACGTTATCCACCAAACTTCCGAGTTAGCAAAAGCTTTCCTCGTACGTGGAAACACACCACTCCCCTCAACCCTTTCCAACAACATCTCCAACCAACAAACCAAGCGTACGATGTAGGAGTTTGTTGTACCGGCACCCACCGATGAACCAGAAACCGACCCTAACCGAAGATCTCGTCTTGCAACAGAGTTTCTTGGTATATTGCTTTACTTCCCACTCCAGGAAAAACACACTCCATCGATGAATTGCTCTGCACTTTACAATCCAATTAAAGTCTAATGTCATATCGTTAGCTTTTAGTTGCAGACCACTCTCCATTGCACAGAAAGGTAAGCGAGAAGAGAAGCAATCCCTTCAGCCCCGCGTGATAGTTGTGTGACAGTTGTCCAGAGTAGCTTGGAAGTAAACAAACAAATGTCACCAAGCGAAATAAAAACAAAACAAACTAGCCTCAACTAGCTGCTTGTCACGCGGTAGACGAAACAAACATGATCTTCCCCTGGGCGACAAATGACACCCTCTTAAACCTTCCGGTCTTACCGCCGATCGAAAGCAGTTAATCTTGAGCCCGTAGCGGCATGGAACAACCGGTGGCTATGTAACGGAATTACCCAACGTCTACTTCACATATCACCTCTCCACTGTGGTGGTGCACCCTTTCGCATCGTCGAGGCTAATCTCGACAATTTGTTGTTGTATGTTTTTGTACGTACCGTGGTCGATTTGTCGCCGAGTTCCACCAACACACGATTGCCTGCTGCTTCTTGCGACTAGCGCTGCAACGGGGGTATTTCCTGAGGCTCAGATCACCAGGAGCAACTTAACCCATTTCGACTCGCCAGCATTTCCGCTTGAGCGTATCTAGATGCATCTTGGGGTTGATTTATTGGACCAAGGGTTATTAGTGCGACCCAGTTCTGGGAGGGCGAACGGCGTGAGTTTCGAGTCTTTTCTCGGTTGCAATACACGCTTTGCAAGGCTACCAATTGCCACTAACTTCGTGCTCATGAAGCTGCGGCTACTGCTGATCATCGTATCGAGAGCTAATTGCTTGACCCCGGAGATTCGATTTCCACCGAAAGGAAGAAACCCATTGTTTCGTACGATAGGTCGACAACGAATCGCGATTTTCTTCCGCTTTCCGCTGGCACTAGATAGCTCTTAGCAAAGTCAAGTCGGGTAGCTTATCTTCGTACGTAAAATGATCGATTTGGGTGTGTTATTTTGCATACGGTGTGGTGGTTTCCTAACATCAGTGATTGGGCACTTTGGTTTTTAATCCACCCTTTGGTTATGGACTGACCAAACGGTCGGATAGTTATCTGGTAGCTCGCGTTTTATCCGTAAGGTGAAACAACAGCATCCTAAACTTTATTTTTATCACACCTGCTTTATGTCGTACCGAGTTTCTACCGAGATTTGCTCCCGATTTGCACCCAAGATTTATATCCTTCCCCAAGAGCTGGAAGCTTTGTGTGCGAAAAATCACAGCGAAATGGGGATGATAAAATCGAAACCTGTGAATTGCACCACATTGGACCCCAGAGGCAAACGCATTTGCAGTCAATGGGCTGTGGTGTTATTTTTTATGTACACTGTACCTTTCAATATATCAGCATTTGCCTAGTAGCTCTGAAACGCTTGCATGCAGGAGGAAATAATAATAAAGTGCGATGCAGTGTAAAGTGATGCAAACAAGCGTCCTGCTTTTTGGTGTTGGGAATCGCTTATCCACCATTATGGAAAATAATAAAACGACAAGATCGACGAGTCGTTAAAAATGGCATCGAAGTAACTTCCATTGGATCTGTGGAAAAAAACAAAAATGGGTTTTGATTATATTCAGTATCTATTATATATTTAGCGTTCATTATTTTTTACGGAACTTGTCGTTAATTCTCAAAAACTTTTTCTCATTCAATCTCACTCATTTATCATTCTTCTGAAGCAAAAATTCAATGTTAATCAAGTCTATGCTGACGTACCTCACGACTTGCCCAGTAAATCGTAGAACCGATCACTCTGTACACCGAATGAAAAGTGTGTTATTGGAGCTAATCGTGGGCCGACGAAGTACTGACATATGCGTGGTACAGTCGGTCACACGCCATTTTCACCAACCTCTCATTACCACCAAGGGTAAACATTAAAGAAGACAAAGAGATGTCGCAGAGTAAACGCCAACGTTCCGGGCGTTGTTGTGTCCTCGCGTGCAGCGCATATTTCGCGCAGAAACCACACCAATGACATCCTACGCAGTTTCCGCAGCGGTTCTTTCCCTCCCCGTTTCTAAAGTGCAGCGATGGGCGGTGTTTTGTTCCCCGGAAGCGTTTTCCGGCAAAGGGACGCTTGCTGTTGTTTGGATGGTTTTCGTTCAGCTTGGAGCGTGGGGTAAGGGACTGGGTTCTTGCTACTTTCCATCCGAAATATAGCTAGAAAGAGAAGGGATGGAGATAGCCGAAACCCTATGATTGCCGTTCCAACACCTTCTTTAATCTGTTTGTGTGCTATTATTTTAACAACTTATTTTCCAGCCAACTCCTTGTTTCGTTCATCATTGGTACAGACATAGGCCATTGTGAATGGCCATTTGTTAGCCGTTTTGCTGGAACAGATTTTCTTGTCTGTGCTTTCCGCGACCCTTTCCATGCCGAACCACATGACGATCAAACTAACGAATGTGTGTTAAAGGAATATGCGGTTTTTTGAATGTGTTTTCACACGTTCACACTTTTCCGCATTGTTAAAAAGTATAGAACGGCACAAATACCGGCCGGATTGCGGTTCGCTTCGATTTCGATGGCAAAACAAAGTAGTAAGACAAATGAAACATCCAATTAGAGCATCGGTGAAACAAATATTTCATTTTCCGATAATTTATACGTTCTCGCCGTCGCACGATTCTCAAACGCACAAAATCACCGTACGTTACGATCGTTTCATCATTTACCGGCGAATGGTGGTGGCAACATTGTTGATAGCAATTGGTTTAGCATTTTTGAATTTTTGTCGCGTGTACGATTTGTAAGTTTTAAGCAGCCAAAGTTTAGTCCGCTGGCTACTCTTCCGCCACGATCTCGAAACAACCCAGTACTATTTCATGCTATGGTTATTAGTGATGATAATAAGGATTCATAAACATTCATAAAACATGTTTTAACCGTTGGACGAAATAGTTACTTTTCAGTTTTGCTTCTTGTCACACAGGTCAAATAAAGAATTAATTTTCAACCCTCGCGTTTAGTCCCATTCTGGTACATAAAAAATAGATACTACTAGAGAAGTCTTGCAAAAAAATGTGTTACACAACAAAACTATCGATAACGCCATATATCTATATATATTAGAAATATTCATAAAACGTATAAATCAATTTCACAAATTAAAAAGCAAATAAATAATTCACTTATGCCTTGCGTTTCTTTCATTGTAGTTACGGTAGCCCCACCACCACAGCGTCCCTGGATACCGCTTGCGCGCCCGAATCGTTCGCGGGGTGCCTGTAAGTATTTTGATCTTCAAATAAAAGAAGATCCTTCCTCACGTTACAGTCGACATCTATTAACAACTGTTTCTTCCAATCATCTCAGGCATATTCACGGTCATGTGCTACAACGTGCTGTGCGATAAGTACGCGACGCGACAGATGTATGGCTACTGTCCCAGCTGGGCTCTAAGCTGGGAGTACAGGAAAAAGGTAAAACAGAGGATCCGAAGCAGTCCATAATCGGTAGACTTACATGATTCAAAACGTTTAATTTTATCTACAGGCTATTCTTGACGAAATACGACATTATGCCGCAGACATCATCAGTTTGCAGGAAGTGGAAACCGACCAGTTCTTTAACTTCTTCAAGCCGGAGCTGAAGAACGATGGGTACGAGGGTATCTTTTCGCCCAAATCGCGTGCCAAAACGATGTCGGAAGCGGACCGGAAGTACGTCGATGGTTGTGCGATCTTTTTCCGCTCTGCAAAGTAAGTGTTGTGAAAGGTGTGTGTGCGACGCTGGCTCTAACGTCGTTCTATTTTCATTCCATTCCTAGGTTTACGCTAATCAAAGAGCATCTGGTCGAATTCAATCAGCTGGCTATGGCGAACGCGGAAGGTTCCGACAACATGCTGAACCGCGTGATGCCTAAGGACAATATAGGACTGGCGGCGCTGCTAAAGGTAAAGGAGGGTGCGTGGGAGAGTGTCACGCCGGAGGCCGCACAGATCTCGCAGCCCATCCTGGTCTGCACCGCGCACATCCACTGGGATCCGGAGTTCTGCGACGTGAAGCTCATCCAGACGATGATGTTGAGCAACGAGCTGAAGACAATACTGGACGAGGCCGGCTTGAGCTTCCGGCCGGGACACAAGTTCGATGTAAATAACGTGCAACTGGTGCTGTGCGGTGACTTCAACTCGCTGCCGGACTCGGGTGTGATTGAATTTCTAAGTGCCGGGCGTGTATCAATGGACCATCAAGATTTCAAGGAGCTGGGCTACAAATCCTGCCTGCAGCGTATATCAAATTGTGATACACCAAATGAATTTACTCATTCCTTTAAGCTAGCGTCGGCGTACAGTGAAGATATAATGCCATATACAAATTATACATTCGAATTTAAAGGTATTATCGACTACATATTCTACTCGAAACAGGGCATGGTACCACTCGGGTTGCTCGGACCGATCTCGTCCGAATGGCTGCGGGAGAACAAGGTGGTCGGTTGCCCCCATCCGCACATACCGTCCGATCACTTCCCGCTGCTGGTCGAGCTCGAGCTGATACACATGCCGACGGCAGGCGGCCAGCCGAACGGACTGATCGGCCGGAGGTAGCAATAAAGCGTTAAAAATAGCGCAGCACCCCGCCCGCTCGCCGCCGTTGCCCGATACGGGCCAGGCAAGCACAGAATGACATCGTGCAAACCTGTGAATGCATCAGTACGTCTGATATCGCCGCCTACGAATCACTACCACCGCCCCAAAGCTCAACCACCTGGAAGCAGAACACCATCTTGGTACTCTCTTGTACGTAAACATCATACAGAAAATGGCGGAAATATGAAATATGCGACGCGCCGCACGCTAGTAGAGGAAAATGGCACGCTAGTAGCATCACTTTAAACAGTGCTGAATGGGCAAGGCCTGTTACTGCAGCAGCCTGCCGGAAACGAGAGAAGAGGTGAAATTACTTTTCGCCAGCAGCAGATACGGGTGAGGAGGAACGTTTTTTCACCTTTCCCGTCATCATAGTTGTCCACACATCTTACCAACAAATGCAGACGTTCATCATCACCTTGCACTATCAGCGTGAGAAGTACCGGCTAAAATATACACACACACATACACACCTACACCCAGATGACATCTAAGGATTGTAAATGAAAACAGTCACTCATGCATGCACACGTACATATGTATAGATACGACATTCAGTTACAATACGGTCGCAAAACCGCTGACTGTGCTCGAAAAATGACAAAAACACACTTAGCGGCGAGTAGAGCAGGAAGAAAAAAAAACAAACTGACAACTTGTTTAGATCACAATTAAGAACTGAATGTAAAACAAATCCATACATTTAACCCAACCATCGCAAGGAAGGTGTGTTCGGGTATCGCAGGAGCAAACGAAATAGTAAAATCATTAACTCATGAGAAGTGAAATGGGAAATTTACCGAAAATGACACAGTACAGTAAAGTGGTAAAAAGCGCAATACGAAGAATGAAGAAGGCAACTCAGAAAAAACACTATAACGAAAAAAAATCAGAAAACTATAAACCGTCACACGACAAACAGACAGAAAGAATTCTACATAGCATGGTCCCCCATCAATAACACAAACACATACCCACAAACACACATGCAGCAAAGGACAAGGAAGGCAAAAGTGCGTAAATGAAATGTAAGATAACATGAACGTGAACACGAAATCAAAGACTACCACTATCACCTACATTGTGTACAGGATAAGAAAAATAAGAGGCAGATAGGGGGCGAAAGGTAAAAAAAACAACACAACCAGACACACATAGAAAATCAGAAACGAAATGGTTCGAATCTCAGCTTTAAACGAAACGAAGCGCACGACCTGCAAATGCGATGTTTTATGCGGGGTTAACACTTTTTCGGGGCGATTTTGCGTCACGGAAAATCACTACAGCAGCATCAGCAGCAACAACCGAATTCTCTTCTACACCACTTCGACAATTTTTATGACTGCGTGGGTAGGGTCACATGTTTATTTTATGTTTAAACCGAATATTGGTCTTCAAATTGGAACTACGATTGCGTATCTCTGCTGATGACGCACACAACGCTATTTTCTATTTACTTTTTATTGTACTGTCTTTTTTATGAGTGTAGCACTTGTTCCATGCGGAGTTGGTCACTACTTTGGGAGTGTTTAAATGCTCCATGTTTTAGTCAATTTTTTAAAACCCGCTTAAAGCCGAGACAAGAACCGTAACGGGATTCATTTTTGTGCAACAACTGTAGAGGTAGTAGTGTATGTAAGGAGACTCATTTGTTTTGGTTTCGTTATTCGTAACCGTGCGCTATCCGGTAGGATGCTACTGTCATCGAGGGATGTTACTGCGGGAAAGAGAGATTTTTTTGTTTTTTATCTGATTAGCCAAGATTGTAAATTGTAACGGGAAAAGCTTTATGTTTTTTTTATTTTGTTAAGTACCCTCTACCAAAACCAATCAATCGACCTACACCTCTCAGTAGCAGGAAACTCTCGGACTTGGCGCCAACCCAGTAGCAGCATTCGTCAGGTTTCGAATTAAAAATCATTGAGTGCATTTTTCTCCTTTTTGTCTCATACGGTGATTTTGTACCATGTTATAGTTCTATTACACACGAACAAAGAGATTGTGCTATCATGTAGTTTTTTTTTGTGTCTTGAGTGTTCTTTTTAAGTAGATCATGGAAACAGGAAAGTTCTCCGTTTTTAGAAAATATTGAAAAATACAGCAAAAAAGGAATCACGAACGCATAAAGAGTACATATATCGCCTGAAATGGGCGTGTGAGATTGGGGAAGGTTAATAAGCAAATGCCGAAATAATAGAGAGGAGAGCAATGAGGAAACAGTGAGTAAGAAAGAGATTGAGTTAAAGAGAGTGTAGAGATGTAGAGAGAGAGAGAGAAAGAGAGAGAGAGAGAGAGAAAGAGAGAGAGAGAGAAAGGAGAGAAAAAATAAGGATAAAGCGATCAGAAAAACATCATGTGAAACTAGTGGCACATACAAGCATGTAAATTGTTTACGTATTTGTATGTGCGCGATTGTTAAGAGAAAAGAAGGGATATGTGGTGAAGGAGGGACCGAAGGCGATAGAAATTGTAGAAAAGTATATCCCTAGCATTTTAAGAACAGATTATAGAAGTAATAAAGTAACTCGATTGAAGGCAAATACTACATGGATGGTGCAGGTGCAAATCGATATGCTCAACTTACCATCAGGGCGTCAGACCAATTGCGCGATATTTTGTAATACCCGCCAACCCCGATCGAACTATCCAAGTGTAGAAAGAAAGTGGAAAAAGTACGAAATAGTGCGAAAATGCACCGGTTGCACTTACCATCAATGCAGACACTACCGAACAGCCTGAGGACTTTCCCTACCGGTGAGTGAGTTGTGCGCGCGAGTGCGGAATTAGAATGTGTCACAGTCACAGCAAACAACATAGTCAACAACATGAAGAGTACAAAGAGAAGTGTTCGCGAAAATAAGAAGGCCACATCTCAGGAAAAGGTATCTGTCGAAAAAAAAAACATAACATCATGTATAGAAACGAAGAGCGCGTGCATCTAATTTACGTGTGTCAATTTTTTGGCTCTTTTTACCTTAAATTGATCTTTACAACAAATAACATTGGTATCGCTAAACAATCTTAAATGCCGTATACATCTATTGATCCATTACAGTTTCTTAAATACTTTATTTGCCAGTTAAGAAACCGTGACCCGATGGTGTAGTGGTAGCGTCGCCGGTCGCTCTCACACGACTGGACCGGTACCATGATCCCATTTGGTCCGTCTCCCCCTAGCAAGGAGTGACTATCTAAGCTATGGTGGTAAAATCAGTCTAGAAAGCCGGTTAACGGCAGGCATGACTTCGGTCGCTACGCCAAATAGAAGAAGAAGAAGAAGAAGAAGAAAAGGAAGAAGAAGAAGAAGAAGAAGAAGAAAAAGCAGTAACCGAGCGTTGGGTATTACAATGTCATACGAGTAATTGATGATGAGATGGTAATTCGATTCTAGCTGCAAATTTCATGCATTGTTGCGTAAATTTTTCCTGTTCAGAAGCATAGTTTTGTCAGCATTAACATGTCATGTAAATTAAACGTGACGAAAAAATTTTACATGAAACATTGCATTGTAGTAAGAATATATTCAATTTTCCTTTTTCAGTTTTGAAAATACAATTACATACTTTAAATATCGTTCTGTTTAGCTAATATCAATACCCATGCTCGAATTATAGTGAGGTTCGGATACTATAGGTTCGGAAACGGATAATATTTATCAGAGGACACTTAAGGTTTAAGAGCTTCATACCAACATGGCAATCGTCAAAGCTCGCTAAAGAACAACTCGATAAACCATTAACAACGTAATAATTTACAAAATGTTAGCGTATGTATCCGTAAAGTGAGTTAAAATTAAAATCGTTGAGACTGGAGAGGAACACGCCCCATCGTACCTGTATTCTGATTCGCATTTGTACAACTTTAAGCTCGCGAACACGACAGGCAACGGACAGGAAACGGATGCTACCGATAAACACGAACACACCAGGCATCGCAAAACAATGAATAAGTAATCCAGTTGCAAAAGCGATTATATGGAACAAAGTTGATAAACAAACGACGCTTTAAATGTGCTCCTCATGACAATGGGAAATGGTGGGACGAGATTTTAAAATCACGATTAAATTGTAAACGTGAAGCTGTACGAAGCTGCGTAAATCGGCACCGACTATTTTGTACGACAACCACCATTCACTACCATCATCAGCATCCTCTCTAGATCATGTTACAGTAAAATTTTGTTTATATGTAACACTGCACCAGGAATCAAGCGTCGCGTCTCTCGTAGGGTGCAGCTGAGCATGTGATATCAAACGCACACCACAGAAACAGAACACTCCCTTGTTAACATCGTCTGTGCAATCTTTGTAACTCATGCGGTGATCGCATACGGTGGGCGGTCTGAAGACACAGTGCAATGCCTCGGTTATAGATAATGCGCGCGAATTTGCTTTCTTAACTCGTAATTCAATTATACTTCAAAAACAAACAAAAATCGACCACACTCGGCTTTGTATTACATCGAAAGCAGTACAATTTTTATGATTTTTATGAAAATGGAGTACTCTCTTAAAATTGGCTTAAATTCCTGCTGACCTTGTTTCAACAAAACGCAATACGGTGCTCTTTCCGTCTCGAGAATGTAAGCCAATTACCAAACCGATGATAGTTTATGAATTAGAATATTTTTAACAAGATCCCCACATCTCATTTGATCATGCAGTGGAACAGTGGGACGGTGCAGGTGCACTATTTCCCACCCATGTACACTATATTAAGCTAAATGTATATTGTCTATTGGCGTGCGAGTAACATCCGGCGCGTCTCATGACTGAACACGAAACGGTCAGCTATGAAAAGTGAAGAAAAAGGCAAAACAAAAACGGGACAGAAAAGTGAATTCGACAGTTGACGAACGACCCAATCGAGAAAAAAAGATTAACATAAACTCCCGGAGAGGAAGTGAAGCAAGTCGGACGACAGACAAAAAAGAATAATAAATGAATGAAGTAAAAATTTACTAGTATGTGTTTCCTTTTTTATACAATTTATTCTATTCTACAAGCTACCACGCGTGCGATCAAGGCAGTGAACAGTTAAATATACTTAAAGATAACATCCTTTTTATCGTCGGTCGTTTGCAACTCGAGCGTAACCGGACACTGCAGCCAGTAGCCGAGCAGCTCCTCGCAGTACCCAATCAAAAAGTACATCTTCCGGGCCGGAATCGATCGACTAATGATGGCCGCAATGCGCACATGATTATGTTGCCGCTTAATAATCACCTCCGACAGTACCATACCGTGCCAGGTGCCGGCCATGAAGCGGCGTACGAATTCATCCTCTAACATGGTTTGTGACGGACGCAGCTCACCTTCCAGATTAGCTGTTGAAGGGTTTCAAACAGAGAACAATCAACACAAAATTCTCGACATCGTTTTAGAAATTAATTAACTCACATGTGTTCCACGAGTTCCATGCCTTGCGGTGCGCTATCTGGTGCGGGGGGTTTGCCATTTCGTACGTAAGCGGACGATCCCCTTTGGGTGTTATCTTGTACCGGCCGGACTGCGATTTGGCCGCAATTGCCGTTGTGTGTACGCATCGTATGGCCCCGGGGAGCCTGGAAATCTGTAGCAAACGAACCAAAATGCACTTCATTCACGAATTAAACATTAAATACAGTTTTACTTACCAAATTCATTCTAGACAGCATAGCGAAGGACTTTTTATTTGTTACGTTTTTCCTTATGCTAGCGCTGTTTGTTATGACGTTTGCCGCTGTCAAGGTAGTTAAATAAAAGCTATACACCAATGATACAGGTTGTCAGATGTTTTATGATTTGTTTTGCCATTTTCTTCGTATTTTCCATGTTAAAAATGATTAAATTTTCTTTAAAATGGTTATAGACCATTTATAACCAACTTTGCCGAAGTTTCAGTTTATTTTAAACCTTGTTTCTCAGCTCCCGATCAATGCGCTTATCAGAGCGATCTAGTACTGCACGCTTATCTGCTGGCCTATCGGGAAAGTGTCAAAATAGTGGGGAGGAAAATTTCCAATGCATAGCAGTGCAAGCAGTAGGAGAAGAAGAAAAAAGTTGGACCGTAAGGGTTTTCCAACTCGCTGCTCGGTTTTTCCTTTCTTTCATTCTGCGTTCGGGGTGTGCAGAATGTAAAATTGCCTTCGCCAAAGTTGCCAACTTACCGATTAATGTGTAACCGTGAAACGTGTATTGTGTTATTGTTTTACGAAGGGTTTCCTTTCAGGGGTGGAAAAACTGGGAGTTTACTGTTCTGCTAGTGCGATAATCGAATGCGAAAAGCTGCTACCTGATACACTATGATGACATGCTGTACAAACGCTGGTCCGCTTCTACCCTGTTTTACTCAAACATAACAAACGGTGGATTTGAGTTAATATTTCTGAATAGTTACTTCGCGCTGAGACTTCAAATGACACCAGAATATGGGAGCTTGTGAATAGGGGAAAAGTGCTGCGGTGGAAAAAATAGTCAGGAAGCAACGCCTATGACAGCTCGTGTTACGAAAAAGGGGGTATGGAAAATGAATTAATGTGCATCATGTAATCGGCGCCCTTGGCCTGCTGCGCGATGATGTTGCCCGTGAATGCTAGAGGTGACATCGGTGCATCCCTGCGTTAAAGCAGAGCGATGCAGTGCTGCTGGTAAACGGTCTAGTTGAGAAGCACATACGTACGCACCTACACACAACTGTTGTATGCAGTCGCCGTAGCAGTAAATAATGCGGAAAAGCGTTAAAACAACGGACACGAATAAAATGCCCAACATGGAGCAGGAAATCGGGAGCTGGGATTCAGTGCTGCTGGAGAACCTTTCCGAGGAGAGCTTCATCAATAACCTTCACCAGCGCTACAAACGGGATTTGATCTACGTGCGTAACACGACAGTGGCCAATACCCGCCAGCAGTGGTGTTAATTTAATCCTTTTACCCGTTCTTTGCAGACCTACATTGGAACGTTCCTAGTCGCCCTGAACCCTTATAAACCACTTCAAATCTACAATCCGGATCAGGTGCGGAAATATGCTACGAAAAGCCTTTTTCAGCTACCACCTCACATGTAAGTGGACGAAACAGTAGTCGCTTTGCTGCCACAGGCAGGTTAATTTCCTTTCCCATTTGCAGATTTGCATTGGCAAATTCGGCTCACCAGTTTCTGCTGAACTACAACGAAGACCAGTGCATCATAATGGCGGGTGAATGTGGTTCGGGCAAAACGGAATCCTCGCACATGATAGTACACTTCCTAACGCAGCTTTCCGAGATGCGACGCAGCCGGGCACCGATCTTCTCGTTGCGCGGCTCCAATCCAAACTCGAGACAATCGACACCCAAACACTCCACAATCAGCCGCGTTGGCTCGTCGTTTGAAAGTGCCACACCGTCCAGTGGTCGTCTGGACAGTATTATGAAGTACAATTCATCGAGAGTAAGTGTCTTTTGAGCTTTCTGCAAATTAATCATACTTTATTAACATCGCATCGTTTTATGCCATTTGCAGCAGCAGAAATGTTCACACGAAAAAACGGTCGAATTCGATCTGATTTCACACCACAAGAGCACGGAAAATTTACCAGTAATGGCCAACTACGGATTCATGCCCGTTGCTAGCATGCCAAAGTGCTTGAAGCATTCGAATCAATCGATCAGTCGCTCGACCGAAGGCAACGAGTTTCCAACCAAATCAACACTCAAATCATCATCGGTCAGTGGATGTCCGAAGCACAACTGCACCAGCAGCCACGCTGATCTAAACCGTGTGTGTAGTGGAGCCCCATCGCCATCGCCATCATTGCAGAAGCGTAGCAACCTGATGCGATGCTGCCACCAAAACAGTAACAACAGCACACGCTCGATTCACAAATCGTCCTCTTCGATCGCACTGACGCACGACCACGGAACGACCTCACCGTCAACCTTCCATCGGCGTCAAATGTTGAAATCGATTTCGAAGGAAGTTTACATCCGCGATCTTGAGCTCCAGAAAATGCGCGAACGGGTCGCGCAGGCGGAAATGTTCCTCGAAGCGATGGGCAATGCGGTCACGGTGAAAAATGTCAACTCGAGTCGTTTTGTATGTTGGCAATGCAGTGTGGTGGATTTATTGAGCGTGCGATATTCATTATTTGTTTTCTGTTGTAGGGTAAATTCTTCGACATTGAGTTCGACTATAAAGGGGATCCGGTAGGCGGACATTTGACGCTTTGTAAGTATAATACGTGTTAAGAAAATGTCTCAATCTTACCTAACTAACTTTAATAATTACACTTCCTCCTTCTATCACACCATTGCGGCTACATTAACAGATATGTTGGAGAAGGTATATACAAAAGCTTTCGCTCGAAATGAATTTTCATTAAGTTACATACTTTCCCATGTTCTGCTTTTCATTTTTTCTTATAAATGCTGTTGTACATTTGTAATGCATAGTTCGTTATATAGTCATTATATTGTTATCAATCTATGTTGAAAAATGTGCAAAGCCAAATGTTACAACAATTAGTAACGCAGCATCAAAACAATATAATAACAATTGTGAAAAATTGTACCATTTCATATCGCTATTCCTTTGTTACGTTCGTAATAGTTGGGGGATTGTGAAAATCTGAAACTACAGCGGAATGGAAAGCGCTTGTCTAGTTTTTACTTAGTTGCGCTACTCCCGAACAGATGGCGCCACTGCATTAAAATTGAATTTTTATCGGTACATGTAACAACCATGAACCGTTCTCATTTATGCGTGCATTAATTTGTTTGTAGAAATTTCCCATTTAGGAAATTATTATAAAACTTCTTCTTCTTCTTATTGGCGTAACGACCGAAGTCATGCATGCCATTTTACCGGCTTTCCAGACTGATTTTTTACCACCATAGCTGGTTAGTCACTAGAATATTTAAAATTATTATAATAATCTATAAACAGCATTGCTTTATTTTTCTTTTCTGCTATCATACACTCATAATACAATTATTATTTTAATTAAAATAATTCAAACGCCGCTTTTTGTTGCAGTCCCGAGTAACAAATCGGACCACTGGTGAGCGCAATTTTCACATATTCTATCAACTGCTCTCCGGGGCCGACATTCAACTGCTAAGTAAGAACAAATAATAGGATAATAGACTAATGGAACAATTACTAACTCACTAAATTTTTCTTCTCTAGAATCACTTAAACTGCAGCGAAACATCGACAAGTATGAGTTGCTGAAAAATAGCTTTGCCAATGAAGACGATCGTACGAATTTCACCTTCACAAAGGTAAGCAAAATTATTCCTCGCATTGACAGGTGAAACTGATTTTCCACCGCATCTGCCTTAGCGATCACTGGAAATATTGGGGTTCGGTCAGGACGAGATCTTTTCCATATTTACCATTTTGGCAGTGGTGCTTAAACTGGGCAACCTGACGTTTATTCCCACCACCAACATAGACGGTAGCGAGGGATGTGAAATCTCCAACGAGTATGGTATGGATCGATTGTATGTGTATTTTATATGCAATTCGTTTTAAACAATGTTGTATTTCACAGAGTTAGATGAGATCGCTCAACTACTGCAGTTGGATAATCAGATGCTGTTCAACTGTTTAACACGTCTCGGTGATAACTGGGCCCAACTGGAACCGGACGGAACCGAAATAGATGCAAGCTATGCGTCACGTATCAAGTTTACCCTCTGCCGCACTCTGTACGGAAGGCTTTTTACGTGGATCGTTACACGGGTGAATGATGCGTTAAAGCTGAAGACGGGTGGAACCGTCAGCAGTAGGGGAAAAACTATTGGTCTGCTTGATTTCTACGGTTTCGAAGCGCTAGAGAAGAATACTTTCGACCAGTTTGCAATCAACTATTGCAACGAACGGCTGCAGCAGGTTTGATCACTGCACTGTTTTCTTATTTGTATAAACACGATCCTAACACTGTTTGATTTTAGCATTTCATAAAGAGCGTACTGAAACATCAGCAAGATCTGTACGTGAACGAAGGGTTGGATTGGATACGGATCGATTTCTTCGACAACGCACCAATCTGCGAGCTGATCGATAAGCCCTGCTTCGGCATTCTGCACCTGCTCGACGAACCGCAGGTCGTTAATGATGGGCTGTTGCTCACACGTCTGCATCAGTGCTGTGCCGGGCATACCAATTTTCTCGCACGCGATGCTACACTGCCTTCCAACTGTTTCCAGTACGTGTAATAGAGTTTTCAGCCAGCTGCTCTCATTTTACCAGATGTTGACGTAGTCATATTTGCTTGCTTCTGCAGAGTTCGGCACTTTGAAGGTCCGGTGGTGTATACTACCAACGGGTTCACAGAGAAAAACCTCGATTTGCTGCCACGGCACATCAGCAGCTGCCTGTTCCAGAGTGACCTGCTGATCGCGTCCTGCCTGTTTCCGGAGGGTAACCCGAAACGCCACTCGAACCGCAAACCATCGAGCTTAAGCAACAACTTACGAACCTCGCTCCAGACGCTGCTCAAGCTGCTCGAACAGCGTTCGAACCATTACATCTTCTGCATCAAACCCAACGAGCTGAAGCAGGCGAAAATGTTCGAGCATGGGCTGGTGCAGCATCAAGTTCGTTACCTTTGGTAGGTGTTTGCATCTCGAAAGTTTTTGCTTTATAGTCAAAACAATTGCCTAAACTTTCAGTCTGATTTGACTAAGAAAAACATTCCCTGCAATAATCCATCCCTAAGAAAGAGATTATTATTATTCTATGATTTTATTATTTTATTATTTTTATTGTACCCAATTATCTTGCAACGTTTGCAACGAACTTATGACATAAAACCCAGATATTTAATCCGCCGAATTTATCGTTATTTTAACTACTACTAGGAAGTAGTTTCTAACATTTAACTACTGCGAAAGTGATGGCGTATGCATTTTTGTTTATGAACATGAATGTGTATTTACTATATTGTGCCGTTGGGCTTTTAATTTCGTTTTGTAATGTAATAATGAATCACCTAAGTAATTTTTGAAGTTCCTCTAGAAATTACCGTCTTTAATTCCGAGTTGGTTTAGATGTGCGATTTTCTTATTAAATTTTGTATTCCATTGTTTTTTGCTAAACAGTCTCATGCCGCTCATAAACCTGTGGCGCAATGGCCACTGCTTCAATATGGTACACGCACGGTTCGTGGCACGGTACAAGCTGCTGTGCCAGTACACGTGGCCACACTTCACCGGAACAATCGTCGATGGCGTGGCGCTGATCATACGCAGTGTACCTTTGCCCGGTGCTGAGTTTACTATTGGGCGCAAAAAAGTTTTCATCCGTAGTCCACGCACGGTGTACGAACTGGACGAGTTCCGTAAGGTGCGTCTCAACGAGCTGGCGGTGCTGATCCAGAAAACGTACCGTTGCTATACGAAGCGAAAACGATTCCTAACGCTTCGCCACAGTCAGCTCATCATCGCGAGCTATTGGCGCACCTGGAGGGTGAGTGTATGATTAAACGTGGCAAGATTTGCATAAACTGACACCTATTTTTCTTTTTAGGAACGTGAGAAGATACGGCTGGTAGAATTTCGTAAGCAGGCACTGTGGGCGGTACAAGTGATTGGGAGATTTTTCGTCCTACTCAAAGTAAGTGAAACTGACTTTTGAAACATTCGTAGTGCATCTGAACTAACAACCGATTGTTATCTGTTGTATAGACACGCGAATTCCTTCTCACTCTCTTGCTGCGTCTGCCGCACGATAACATGAGCCCGATCTGTCACGATTGGCCTTCCTCACCGACGTTTCTTGCCGAGACATCTCAGCTTTTGCGTACCATCTTTCATCGCTGGCGGTGCTACAAGTATCGTAAATCGTTCGATCAACCGGCCCGGAACCGTATGCGCGAAAAGGTGACCGCAAGCATCATCTTTAAGGATCGCAAAGTGTCGTACCCACGCAGCGTTGCCCATCCCTTTCACGGCGACTACATTCGTCTGCGGCAGAATATTCAGTGGAAGCGGGTTAGCTGTGAGCACAACGATCAATATGTTGTGTTTGCGGACATCATCAATAAAATTGCACGCTCCAGCGGGAAGGTAAGCATTGCAAGCTGCTATTACACACTAGATTTTTATATTCAAAACATAACAGTACATATTTAGATCTTATCATTGTGTCGATCTACGTGGTCAAGGCTAGTGTAGCTGACATAGCTTAGGATTACTCTAAATGTTTACCATCACAGCTGGTAACATCTGTTACTCTCCAGGTCCAGGTTTTGTGAAAGACCACTACTGCTACCACTACAATCACAGAGTAGCGAGGCGTTTATAAAAAACTAACCCAATATCGATCGAACGATATTTGGGGAATGTTCGATTAAGGAACATTCGTTCAACAATTTATGTAATTTAGAACTGACAATCGCCATTACCCAAACCCATAAGTTCACAATTAAATTAAGTCAAACGAAGCTTAATAAACTTAATGTTTCCTTAGATTGTGTAAAATCTGTAGGTATACTAATGTGATACAATTATGTTTCGTCTCTTTTGATCGATGAAATTACAGATTAGTATACAAATACGATTCCGATTCGTTATGAGTTTTGATTATGCTTTTGATTGTTTTTTTCAAAAATTTCTTGAAACGAGATATTTTTTCTTCTCATTGAACACTTTATTATTTTTCTCGTATCAAATTTGTATTTTATAATTATTGTCTGAAGTCTTTCCATAGCTTTTAATTTCTTAGCGGGAGTCGATTGATTTAAGGATGAGAGTAATTAAAATTGAATCGATTGAATTGGAAACAATATTGAATTGATATTTAGTTTTCTCTCCATACTGATTGATCTGATAAACATTTTGTTTGAAGGAACTTATTTCGTCAATTATATTCGAGGTTCATAGCGCACTAGAACTCAGCATATCTTATATATCCATAATTTGTTTCCCATTACTTTCTACTTCACAGTTCATCCCGATACTGCTGGTCATCTCTACGAACTCAATGCTGCTGTTGGATCAAAAAACGATGCAAATCAAGTACCGGATTCCGGCATCGGAGATCTACCGCATGTCTCTCAGTCCGTACTTTGACGACATTGCCGTCATTCACATTCGCGCGGTAAGTATAGTTCTGTCGCAAGTTTCTGGCCGCACACACACACACAACCACACTTTGCTTGAATTCATCCAATCGTTTTGTGAGTTTGTAATGGATGGCTCGTGTCTCGCTGGACGCTTGTAATTATTATGGCACATCATAGCACAGCAAAAAATCACCCCATTGCACATCTCTCGCAAACAATCACAAACATTTCTCGTTTCCAATTTGGTTTCGCTTGTGTTTAGTTGTGCACTTTGAGCAAATAATCGGGCAAAGTTACACATTTGTTTTTATCCAAACGTGTGTTTCACTTTATTCCATTTCCGTTTTACCACCAACGTACATAAACACCCCATTTACGATCATCTACTTCATCCGTCATTCGTCAACTGTTTTTCCCCCTGTGGCACCAAACCATGGCAATATCCTTCTTCCCGTAGGATAACTATTGCTCGTCGAATATGTCCGATCGGTCGGAATCACCCACCGGATGCTTGTTTCAGGTAAGTTTACTGCTCAGCGCATAAAAAAAATAAAAAAGAAACTCGAAAATACTTTATCTTGGGTTCTAGCTTCAAGGTGGAGCGTGTAAAAATATTGTTCAATTTTATTTGAATTAAAATTTATATGTTGCTCAATTCATTTGTATGTGGTTGTGTTGTAAACTCATTGCTTATTACGTAACAATATGTGTTAAGCTAGTGTGCCAGGGTTTAGAGATTTCAATCGAGATTGCTCTGTTTGTCAGAAAGCTTTTTATAGATGCTTTTAGTTAATTAGTTAAATAAATGTTACTCGTTAAAACGCTACCGACCCCTTCTGATGAAATCTCAACATTCTAGTATCGTTTTATCCCCATATCCCGGTTTCTTACTGGAAATTTCTAAAATAGACATCAACCGTTAGCCTACAATCATCTGGTCTCATAGCAAACAAACTGATCACAGTAAAATGTGTGTTTTCTGAACGTAACTGAGCGTACGATTCCATTTCCACCATCTTGCTCCACAGTCGGAAATAGGAAAAAAGAAGGGCGACTTTGTGTTCCAGACGGCGCACTCGATCGAGATTGTGACGAAACTGTTCCTGGTCATCCAGAATGCTACTGCCAAGTCACCGGAAGTGACCATCAGTACCGAGTAAGTAATACTGGCAATAAAAAAAAACGCTTTCTAGAAAGTAACCGTGTAATTACTTATGCTTCTTCATAGTTTCGAGGCGAATTTCGGCGGGCAAACGGTAATCTTCACGTTCAAATGCGGTGGCCTGGTGGACAATCCGTACAATCAGACGCGCGTCACCCGCAAGGGCAATCGGATGGAAGTGATCGTGTAACAAAACGCCTCACCACCGGCGCAGACGGCACTGGTGGACTGTCGTAGCCGGCGACGTTCGCTGCTGGTGGTCGACAGCTACACAGACGATGACGGTATGGAGTTTGGGGTACGTGGACTCGAATTTGCATAGAGTGTACGGTCAAGGATTGCCCAGTTGGCGGCGATCAGAGATGAGATGAAGGCTTTGATGATGATAAATGGAATTTATCAATTAGTAATACAAAAACAAGCCAGACTTTTCTAGTGTGTGACTTGTGTGACTTTTCTACCTGCAATTAGCCCATTCAGGCACGATGGCCTCAAAAGCTCTAAATATACAATATTCAGATGCTCTCGGCTTACTCGACACACTAAAAACACATTGAAATAGTAACCAGAGTTACCAGAATGGAGCTTAACGCTAGGCGGAACTAAGCCACTTTAGTCGAAAAAAGCAAAAGCAAATCGGGCTCACACTCCCAGAGAAACTTTTGAGGCAATTTCAAGTAAGCAATTCGTTACCTATTAGCTTTATTACTTCACCTGTCTAGAGCACTATCTATAATGAACTATTAGAGTACGAAAACTACGTGGGGAGTACGAATACGATTAGTTTATTCCTATTTCCGAGTCTCCCACCCTGAAGCAAAATACCTGTTGATGCTTCATTAGCAGCATTTCTATTACTAAACTTCTCTGATAAACATTTTGAAACCCATTTCCGTTTCCCTTTCGGCCACTGAGCGACGAAAAAAACGTTAATAGGGCGTTAACAAAGCAAATCCATGCTATCTGGGCGCAATAAGCAAGTTTATGCCAGAGAGTGCGCAATCTATTCCACCAAAAGCTTTATTGTTGTTTTATGAATGCGTTGTTGTACAGTTGGAGTGATACGTTGTGCGACAGAAGAGTAGGCTAAGTTGTGGGCGGCCGGGGTGAATTGTCGCAGGAGGATTTCTTTCGTTACGATGTTCCTTTGCATAGTATCTCAATCTCTCTCCACGATGATGGTGGAGCCACATGATGATGGAGTTCGTGGCTCGTTTTCGATACAGATGCATGTGTGTGTGTGGGAGTGAGTGTGTTTAGGTGTGGTCGTGTTTTTATATAACCTTTCCGGGTCGATGTGCGTTAGTGGTTGGGTATTGGTAGTAAATTAGTTCGTTGGATCGAATTTATAGAACAAAACCCCGCATCATCTCCGGTTGCCTACATTGATAGGGATTAGGTTAGCTGATGTATGTTGAACTTCCTCCCAACTAGGATGCCATATTGTGTCGCAGGAGTAGACACAAGTGTGTGTGTGTGTGTGTGTGTGTGTGTTATCGTAGGATACCGGCAACAGTAGATAAAACCGACTTTAGAATGTTTCCGATCGGATCGTAAGCCTTGAGTACCGAATGCTTGAAAACAAGCGCAAAACGCCGCCAACAAAAAAAAAAACAGCAATGAAAGGAAAACTTTTGTCAAATTAACACTCACACGTAGATAGTAGACTTGTTAAGGCCGAGGAAAAGTGGGGTTTCCGAATTAACCCTAGCCATCGTCGTCGTTGTCGTTTTCTTCGTGATCATGATATGTTAGCATTTCTTACCTTTTGTAGATTACATATACGGGACCCATAAGCTAGATATTTTGATACGCACAGCAAACCAATCAAGACAGAGACAGATTGACAAAGAAAGAAAGAGAAAAATAGGGAATGAAAAACAACAAAAAGTGTATTTTGATAAACTAGTTTTCTTCCGACACTAGAGCCTTATACCTGTTGATTATTAGTTAGTCCTAATCGTTGTCGATTTGCATGTACGATGTCTGTAAAATTGTTACGACGTGGAACTTCTCACTCCGAATTTTGTTTGCCTACTTTGCCATTTACGTTCGATCATTAGTAATGATTGTGTAGACAACAGAACACAGCTGTGTCACCTTTCGTTAGCTACCTTTGCCTACAGAACAGCTAATGCTGGTGTCGCAGAAGTAGGAAAATTGATGAATATGCCAGGTAACGTTAAACCGGAAAGAAGTCATCCGTCTACTCCGCTTCCGTGTTCCCCGAATCCCATCGGTGTCACTCGGGCAGTGTGGAAAAATGCATCAATAAAGCAGCTAGTGCGAGTGCGCCATCACCCATCATCTCTTATACAAAGCAGCAGGATGCGCAACTTGTCCTCGCCACACCACTAAATGCTAAAGTCCTCCTCTATGGGTTGTGCATATTATGATACGATAGAAACAAGGGTTGCATTCGAAGCAAAAAGAAAAAGAAAAACCGTGTCAATACATACAAGAAACAATCACGCTTGGACGATTTTTATTACTACTCTAAACGAAAACAAACAAAAGAAAACGAAACGCTAAAAACAACACTGAACAACAGTGGTATAAACAGCATACGTGTACCTTTCCAAGCACCGAATTCCGCGGCGCCGAAGATTGTCGGATCGACAGCCCCCCAAAATATGGCATGGCATGGGTCGGTGGAAATGATTTTATAACGAATAGGGATCGGGGAGGGGAAAATGGATTTATGAAACAATACGACTACGCTCGCACGAGAAGAGTTTTATTCTAAAAACTTATCGTATCCTTTTAAACACTAAACGTAATGTAATTTGTCGATCCAACAAATCGTACACTCGTACGCGCTGTACACAAAACACTTTCTAGTTCTAATCAGTCGTAGGTTTATCCTTTCGCATCTTCTTCTTCGATCGATTGTAATTGAACCGACAAATCGTGAAGAGATTCTGGAGATTTCGTGAAAAGAACAAACACACACTCACATACACGATTTGATGCATGAAAGCTTTTTATATATGACACATACACACACAAACAATCGTTAACATTGTAGCCATAGAAACACTAGAGCCGTAGAGCGCCTATGTGCGTTGTACGAAGTGTGTATGTGTGTGTTTGTGTGGCTATAGAAAGGGACGTTGTGGGCGTGCGGAAGCATTTTTTTAAACCACTTCTAGTATATCCTATAAAAAAAGAAACCGAAACGAACTTGGTCGGATTGATATGGCGGAAAAATGTACTAAAACTCGCGGACGGATAGTTATAGTAACGCACAACCAACAACACTAACACTCTCATCCCTAAATATATGAATATTTACCGTTAGGAACAAAAGTGAAAACAAATATATAAAAACCTTTCCCCCTCTATAGCCAAGCAAATGAATTAAAGTCCTCTAAAGCAGAAAAAACACCCCTAGAAATTACACTAATTATACAAACATTTACATATTTGAATATATACCTAAAGGCAACAGCATTAAATTAAGTAGAGAAAGTACATAAAACACACAACACATAACGTTAGTGCCAAAACTCTTATTGAAAGCAAAGTAGCCAAAATTCACCATAAACCTTACCTAAATATTGAACAATTATGTCGAGGTCGACGGCTCGGATGGTGATGGGGTTTGCATTAGGTCACGTTCCTTCCTTAATTTCCCCATCCCCCTTCACCCTCGCACTATTCCCCTCCGGCCCTAACGTCTAGTGGATGCAAGAGGAGGAGAGAAGCGAGGAAGAGAGTTTGTGGATGAAACAAATCAATGACGCTTACTAATACTTATAAATATATACATATAGATATATACATACATATATATATATATATATATACGGAAAATAGACAAACAAAACTTATGAACTATATTATAAAGGAAAGAGGAGGAATAAAACGAGTAAACAAAATGATATTATAATAAAAAGTAAACATATAGAAGTATATTAAGAAATCTAGCAAAACAAACGAGTAGCTAATACAAACACAGAAAATTAACGGTGACGGAGTAGCAAAAGCGATAGATGAAAACAGACGAAATGGCAACACTCTCACGCAGACACTAACATATATTGATAAACTGACGGTATCTCATTCCTTCATCTCGAGCCATCATGATTAAAGGGGTTGAAACGTTTTTTTCTATGCATATTTTTTCATCTGACGTGACGTTCAAATCAGTGTTCCGCAACTTTTGTGTCAAACTGCGTTCGAAACACTCCCCACACACTCATACAATACAATCACACGGAAACAAGTCGGCCAAACACGGAAGCTGCCGCAAGGAGGAAGGAAAATAAGGCTCGCCACAATACGTAAATACGGCCGGCTCTCCGGAGTAGGTACTGCCCTTTTTCCCAGCACGTACGTTTGCGTCTTAAAGGCAATGATCAAATCGGGGTAATCACGCATGGGAAGCGTGGGAATGATAGATTTTTTTAGAGCAACATTCGGATAAGCTAATTTTCGATTATTATTTTTTTCTTGCTGTGAAAACTCTAGTTTCGAATGCATTTTTTAATCTTGCGGATATATCGTGTACGGACTAGCTGAGGGAGGGTAGGTGCGTGAAGCGGACAATGTTAAACGGTAGCCAAATAGGGTTCGTGGTCGTGTAGTGATTCGTTGCCGTAACTAAAAGCACGATCTGAAAAAAAAACAACCCGCAGCCGGTGGAAGAACAAACCAACGGTGGCTGGCGGTGGTCAAAGCCAAAGCACAAAGCAAGTGCTGCTACGACACTCAAGAATTGTGCGCTGCAAACACGGAGAACAAGAACAACAAAAAAGGAATTATACGGGAGTTAGAGTTAACATTAGAGATTTTATGAAACATTTTCGTCGCAAAACAGAGCAACGGAAAACGCTCACATTACTGCAGTACAGCTAAGGGTAGAATCAATTTTCTGCATGGCAGGTAGAGGGGCAGGTGCGAGTCTGTGTTGGTGTGTGAAATGATAGATTGTAGCGATGCATAATTCTCCCCGTAGTGTCAACAACCTCTTCCTAACTTTTACCAGCCCAACTCGTAGAGAGAGAAAGCGCAATGTGGTTAAATAAATGCATCCAGCTGCACGATCAGCGGGTTTGTTGAAGTGTTTCGTTGAAATCAGCGTGCATTCAAATTTAGCCGGATAAGAGGAACTTCCTGTTTTGCTACTGGATCGGTAGGGTTGCGGAATGTAGAAATATATTTTTTGCAAACATGTATCTTTTTTCCCATCTACGACCTGATAGTTCAAAGCGCGATCGCATGGCCTACTAGCATCGGTTGCCGCCATTAGGTTTGGGAGAATGATTTTTTTTCACATAAACACATCATTGGGATCGTTGAGTAACTCTTTTGAGAGTGGGTTCACTCACGATTTTTTTGATTCATTCGAGTTACTAGTTGCGCCCGCGAGTGAATTAACCGTTGAGTATAGAGTAGGAATTAAATTGGGATTCAAAATCGAAAGGAAACACAAAATAGAATGATTTTACAGGAATTATTGCGAAGATGGATTCATAAGGTGGTAAAACTCCGTTTAGATTATTATAAATGTATTCTATTTTGATTGTTACACGATTTGGATTTTATTTTAATTCGCACCTTCAACCGCAACCGCACCGCAACTCATTGAATAGTTCACCCAGAGAAGGAATCGTCTTCGTTTTAACCAACTTCAAAAAGAAAGAATTGAATTATTCAGTTCATTGGGGCGATTCAACTAACTCATTCAGGCTTGCACAGTACGTACGTCGCTAGCCTAATAATAGACTATTTGGAAAACTCTTTTATCATTTGGCTTTTAGTACAACATGACGTATTATCGTTCAGGAAGAATTTCCCTTAAGAAATGTTCTGCAGTATTGAACATTAATAAATTGCGTATTTTTTAGTTATTGTTATTTAGTAAAATGGGGTTGTCCCTCCATCCGGTTAAAAGTGGATGCACGAAAATGGTTTCGAAAATCGGAAAAATAACTAAACATCACCATACCGCACTAACGACATGTACCAAAGGCGCGTAAAGCAAACGGAAAAAGCGCTGAGGCGTAAACGCGAATCTAGTTACGAGCATCGGTTACCGAATATATATACATATATATATATATAGTTGCGAATATTATAATTACTGTCTCACACCATTGTTAGAGCAATATTTTTAATTATACATACATATCTCATCATTAAACGAAGCAGCTCGGCGTGGTCAAAGCACAGCAGTCTAGGGGAATGTTTGCAAACGGAACGGTGAAAGGAGCGTCCGTGGTGGTGTGGATGTGAAGTGGATTTAATGTGGCGAAACAGCAAACAAAAAACAAAACATACCCACTCACCTTTTAGGGATGTGCAGACCCGATTCAGGCGTGGAAAAGTGGTTGGCGAAAGTGTGGATGAGCATTTGATTGTAACACAACTACAAATGGAAGGAACAAACAAATACAAAATCATTTAGTAACTTACCTAAAACAAAGCCGATCGTTGGCTGAATTGTGTCGCTATTAAGGAAAAGTGATTGAGAAAAATGATCCTCCTTATTAATTCTTCTTATAAACAAGAAATTCCTGCTGATTTTTGGCATCTGTTGTTGGCATCCCTTTAGTTTGAAACATAATTTTGTTTCTTCACTTATTGTTGCGTAGCTCGTTCTTATTATAGTTCAATTATTAACTCATTTACATGTTATCGAAAAGATCAAGTCACTAGCTTATCGACGGCTCGACAACAGGTATGTTTCTAGGTACTAACCTAACAATATTGCTCCAGTAAAATTATGTTCATGTACTTTCAACGAAAAAAATCACATGTTTCCAGTTTTTTATTTTAAAGATATTAATCTACTTTTTAGTTTGTCGAAAATATGTAGTTTATAACAGATTCGTTTAAGGCTTCAATAATTTAAATTGAACGTTAATTCGGATACAGATGACATGTGATTTAAATGTCACTAGGAAAATTCTTTCACTACGTGAAGAATAGTGCAACAAATAAACAAGTCATGTGTAATGTGCTTTTTTAATGCTGAAAATATCAAGTATTAAAACAAATTGTAAAGTATGGGCAAATAATGTTTTAAAAAAAATTACACCATAATCGCCATTTTACCTTGCAGTACCGTTGACAACACAAAGCACCGCTGGCCATGATAGCTGTCATCATATCGAAGCATATTTAAGAATTATTCATCACTTGCGCATATTACGCGATGTTTGTGCATTATGAGTGTTTGTTTGATTCTATATATTTTTTCGTCTTCTTTTGTCCACTGCTTTCCTCTGTCACTCACTACATTCGCTGTTATTTCCCTCCGTCCGTGTTATGTTTACAAACTATTGAATGAAGATTCAATAACGCTAGAGGGACTTAACTATTGCTATTCATATTCATAAGGTGAAGGTTGTGAAGGAGTAAGATGAGAACGTGTTCGGGGAACTACGTTTACCCTATGGCAGACGATCTATTCGTTGAGGTTTCAACTCTCGTCTGCACGTGAGATCACACGCTACTCTAACCCCAACCAAACGGCGTTCCTCAAAGGACATACAGAGTACGTACGAGAGTCGTCGCACGTCGTTCCTTCGTTTAGTCTCCTTGTGCTTTGTGACCGCGTGATCGAGTGGTTTGAACGTGATATACTTTTAACGGGAAAACGGTGCTTTAGTCTCCACTCACACCTGCTTTAACGAATTAGTACCTTGGCCCTTGGTTTGAAATTCACTAACACTAAGCACGAGAGATGAGTACGAATGTATTGGAATCGTTTTCTTTGTTATTTTTTTGTGTCTATTAATACACCTTATCAACAAGTTATACAGCTGTTTAGTTCGGGAGAGCTTGACCCACAGTTAAGATCCAGATATTTTTTCAAATATATATATATGTATATATGTAGGCACGTATAGTTTAACAGAGTTTCCACTATGGGGAGTTTTGGGTTAATTATGTTCGAGTTATCTCTTCCTCGTGTGTGCAGCTGCTAGACAAGCAGCCCACTACCAAGTTCCGGAAGAAACCCGAAACCGAGCGGTAACCATTTGAAAAGAGGCGTCACTAAAATCTGTTTACCGAACTAGTTTATGTGCTCTTCAAACTACTCATGCCTCTCTTTCTTTCTCTCCCGTTTTGTATCCTTATAATGCTGGCTGGTTATTGAACAACTTCACTACGAACAAAATAAACAAACTAAGGAGAAGTGTAAATTTCAAATAAAAAGATAACATTAATGAAAAACAGATTCCTGCATCAAATGGCATTTAGGAGGGGGGAGGGGGGGGGGGGAATCATTCTCATTTATACCGTATTTCTTATACCTTATAGTGTTGTTATGCTCTACAGCACGTCAATGGCAATGTAATTGAACAACTTTAATAGAACAAAGAGATTGGTTCGAAGGGAACATGTTTTTATGGCGCTTTGAGGACCATATGCTCCGCTGTAAAATCAAATTTAATAGGTGTGTAGAAACGTACAGAGCTGTTCACAAACGCAATGGTATCGCACACAGATTTAATCCATGGAGCTAACTCTTTCAAAGATAGATTTTTGCAAAACATAGAGGGAAAAAATTAAATATTCGGCCGAATTTTAATCTTTACCAAAATGGCGAAGAATCACTCGTTTAATGATAAATTTGCGTTGTATGCTAATGGGGTAAAAAATGTTTTAATGTTGGTTGCGAAACATACTCTTCGCACCATTTAATCCATTGTTTGTTCACCTTGTTTGTAACATAAATTCTAAACAAGTAAAAAAAATATGATCAATTGTTTTTTACCCTTCGTTACCAACATTATTTCTTAGAATTTTGAAACATTTTATCAACCAGTGATTACGAACGCATCAATGCTGAGTATCGTGAATTAACATTTGACAACACTTCCATAATTTTACCACAACATTCATGAACAGCTGCTGCACATGTAACCGAAGTAAACATTGTTTGGTTCGTATGGTTGTCTAAATCTGCATTTCGGTTGCGTTACTATCGTTACCGGGGAGGAAGGAACCGGAACGAAAAAGGTGCAGCTACAACAACATCATTCGTCTCTTTCCCGTTTCCCGTCACAGTGTGTTCCCTGAATACCTGTTTCATTTCACATCCATCGTAGCTTGCTCTATTCGTTCTGGTTTCATATTTGTTTTCAATCACATGTGTTCGCTTGCTGCGATTTCAATTACAATGTAAGTGGAATTCTTGCTTAAGCTTCTGCTGCCTTTCTGTACCATCTATTGTCAAAACCTGTGCCGGTTTGCTAAACATAATTAAATAAATGTTACCACTAGCGCAAAACGATAAAAACGAAACATGAATTAAATAATTCAATCATCATCGTCGTCATCGTCGTCAAACTTCAGCCCCGGATCCACCTTTATCATCGGCTGGTTCGCAATCACCGCCGAATCGTCCGATGACGTCACCTCTGGGTCCGGTACGGGATAGTTCCAGGACTGTATTTCCGCCGTACCGAACACTTGATAGATGATGTACGTACTGATGGCGACGACCGATGAAACGCCAAACACGTGCAGCCACTGGTTGATGTTTTGCTGTGCAAAAGAAAGAAAAAGACCCGACGTGTTAATTAGTTAACCAAAGCGAGCGGACAGTTTTGCCCTATCGAACTACGGTAGTGCCGTAAAGAGTTCCTTTACGCGATGTTATGAAAAGCACCTGTTTATATTACATTATAAACTAATTATTAGGTTCAACACATTTGCCAAATGCTTGCAATAAACAACTTTTATAAACTGGTCTAACTATTATGTCTTCTATAAACTCAAAAATCCGCCACAATAACTTGATGATAGGTAACATTCCTGAATTATTTCCCCCATTTTATCGCTGCAGTGTCCTCAGTGACATATTCCACCGTTTGTAACATGTTTATTAAATGTATTACGACAGTTTGTTGGAGTACCGTTTGCCCATACATAACACAAAGAGAACGGACGTTTGAAATTTTAAGTATTGAACATTTGACTAGATTCCAATAACTAGATAATTAGCTCACTAGATCATAAGATTACTCAATTTTGCTCAATTTTCACACTTACGGCCAGAAAGGAACTCATTACGGATAGCAGTGCAAGTGTCAGCACACAAACTTACCGAATCCGTCACCATGAATCCCGTTACGAGCGGTTGCAGGAAGGAGGCTGTCATGTGAATGGTTTGCGCGAATGCCAGCACCGGTCCGGCCAGATTCGGTGCGATGTCAACGATATTTGCCATAGCGCCCGCATACGACGCCGTAATGAAAGTGACGGCTACAAACCACAGAATCAAAACCGTCACGATCTGATAGCCTAGGTAGCCGACTAGCAGCACCAACACGCCCGGCACAATCTGCGACAGTGCCGTGAACAATTTGCGCACATTCGTTAGCGTCAGCGTCTTGTGGTCCATCAACAGATCGGCCACGTAGCAGAACACCACGGACGACAGGTACGAGCAGAGGAAGGGTGCGCCGGACAACAGTCCGTTCTGTTGAATGTCGAAGCAAAAGATCTTCTGCATGTACTCCGGGCCAGACATGATGAACGTGTAGTGCACCCAGATGCGTCCGAACGTGGTCAGTCCGATTGCCCACACCGGCATCGAGGTGAAGATCCGACGCCATGGCACACGCATGCCTTGGCCATTTTTAATGTCTTCGCTTACGTTCAGTTCGATATACTCCAGCTCTTCGGGCGTAATGCGCGGATGTTCCTGCGGTGTGTTGTACGCCAGCAGATACCAAAACACGCACCACACCATACCGATCGTGCCGGTCGTGTAGAACACCTGCCGCCAGCCGAAGTGAGCAATGATGAATCCGCACAGCGGATACGTCAACCCGATGCCGATGCTGAAACCCTGGAAGCTGCTCATAAAACGACTGCGCTCGACCGGCGGTATCCAGTAGCCGACGATCGCGTACATTGCTGGCCACGTAAGCCCGCTGGCGAATCCTTGCACCGAGCGTAACAGAATTACCGCCCCGTAGTGGACATCCGCTGCTTGCGGAATAAGCAAACTACAGGCTGCCGTGAGGAACTGGGACCAACCGAACACGTTCTTCGTGCCAAAGTACTGCGTCGCGACACCACCGACCACCTGCGATAGTACGTAGCACCAGTAGAACGATGACTTGATCACCGCCTGGACGGTCGAATCCCAATCGAACTTTATGTCCTCGATGGGACCGAGTCCATCCAGCACCACGGTGGTGGTGGTCGCGTTGCTCATAGCCTTCAGTGTATAGTTGAAATCATCGTCACTCTGTTCAAGCGAAGCCATCGAGCCGCCTAGCGTGTTGCAGTGATCGTTGGTAGTCGTGTTCGAACTAGGGTCCTGGACCATCGCCACCAGGGCGAAGTTGATGTCGTTGCGCATTACGAACGACACGAGAAAGCCGGACCACGAAAGGAAGTACAGCACCAGACGAGCCGGAATGCGATCTGTGAAAAAGGGAAATAATAAAGTAAAAACAAAAGTTTTAGTATACATTGCAATGTTCATTTTTGTTTTGTTAAAGATTTGCAACACCGCAACCAAAACCAGTCATTTTAGTAAATAGATATTTTAGCATTGGTGTTACAATGTGCGTCGACCGGAGTTTTCATCCGTTTTCGTAAAGTCGTAAAGCATTCTTCCTTCCACCTTCAACAGTTTTTTTATTCATATTAATTTCTAAATAAATTCGAAGAAAAAATAGTTTCGACGACGACGACGCATGTTAATAATAGCTTGGGGAAGTAATTTAAATATGCCAAGATACGGTTGGTTTCATTAACTTCAAACGTAAAGATTAGCTTGTCAATTTGTAAAAGTTAACTAAATACCAATTTAAACGGTTGCTCTAAATTGCTATACTATACTTGAGGCTGATATATATCTTCAGGATTTCTTAACACTTGACTCTTGAACCAAGCAACATTTGTCATGTTCGTAGCATACTTGCTTATATTCCATACATCAAAGACATTTTTGAGGACCTTTTGATGTTTGCCACAGTAACTTTCAAATTATGCAGGAAAGAAAAAAGTACCAGCAAAAAGGTAATAGGTAGGTAAACACGAGACCTCATGTTCAAACAACAAAAACATACTCGAACACTCGTATTGTTATATAATGTAGCATAGTAAAAATGAATACTTTTATTACTTAAAACTATTATCATTGTAAATCACACTGATCACTAAAATAAATACGCAACATTAGACAATGTTAGAATGCAACTTTCGCTTAACAGCAACTGTTGTCAAACGCTTATTTAAAAAATGTCAAACTTTATATGGCATGTCGAAAGAAAAGTGCTAAAATTTATTTTTTTATGAATGAATGTTTCTATAAGCTATCTTTGCCTTAAGAGTCAGTTAAAATGTCATAAAAATGATTAAAACCGTCGCGATATTCGGCAAAAAATCGTTGAGTAAGACAGTAAGACTTTGTCCCTTCTTACGTGTGTAATGCGAAAATAGTCGTCCAACAAAGCATGAGTCATTTAAATTATAATAATTGTTATAAAAACTATCATTAGTAGTTGTTAGTAAAGACACACCACACAAATATTTCAACAGCAATCGCAAAGCTTTAGTGTATCAAGTAAGGTGTAAAAAAAATTAGTTATTTGTCATGCGTCAAAACCTCTTATTAGTTGTATTCACAATAAGATTGCAGCGATAGTTTCGTTTCCGTGAAAACTATTGTTTAAAATAGAACTAAAAGAAAATACTATTGTATTACACAACATTTTAAAGATCAAACTACAATCCGCACAAATTAAATCTTACAAGTGAATGCAACATTCGCTAACCTTTATCGCGGATACGTATTTGCTCTGTTTCCATCGTAAAGAGGTTGCAAATGTTTCAGGTGTCTTAAAGGAATGGTTTGAATTTTCGTTTCATTCGACACCGAGTAGCTTTCTTGTTGCACGGAAATATGTCTTCTCAACGTTCTTGGAACCGTTTACGCTGCTTGAATAGATGACCCACCCACCTACACGACCTTCGTTCGCATCAGTTTGCTGAATGGATGGATGAAAATATGAATGAGAAATGAGAATCATGTGGTTGGAATGAGATGAACGTTCAACAAAAACTGTCAAAGTTGGCCACGGACCACGTGACCAATTGAGATAATGTATCAACTTACCACAGATCGCCCGGAAACATCCAACCTTCGGCATTTTTGGCTTTGGCAAAAAGTTTACTTCCTTCTCGTCCATAGTTGGTTGTTATAACTTCGATCAATGTAATTACTTTTTCGCAACTTTTTCGTTAATTTCAACGTTGAATCCTCCAGGGAAAGCAAAGAGTTTCTTACGAAAATCGCAAGGAACTATAGATTTTTGTTTCAAACAACTAAATAGCAACTAAATGCAACTAAATAGAAAGCCAAAACGAGTTAAAGAATTTTGAACTAAAAATTTTCGATAGCAAAAATAAATGAAACGATTCGGCGTTTTGAGCATCGGACGTTGGCCGTATCGTATCGAGCGTGTGGCATTGGTAAATATGCTTCTGTCATCTGCCACACCGAAATACAGTAACTTCACTAATTTCCGAAATTTTACGATTTCACGAAGCTTTGCTGAGCTTTTTTATGATTTTAGTTTTTTTAAATTTGCCTTTGCTGGCCGAAACGCGACCAACCAGTGGAGATCATGTGTGAGATGCACCGGCGAAGCACCTAAGTCACGTTTTGCTCTATGTAAGCGGGGCAGGGCAGGGCAGGGCAGTTGAAGTTTAGCAGCGAGGCAGTCTAGCAGGAGGCAGAATTGCGATTGTGATCTGTAATAAATAGAAACAGATGTAAAACATGAGTCAATAATGACTTCTTTGTGCTATGAAAGAAATGAAAAAAATATATATTTTTTTTAATACATTAGAGTAACAGCGCTAGCAAATGAAGCATTGTTTTAGCGAGTTCGAACACTTGGCATTACAGGAAACATGAAAACGAAACAGATCAATGAAAACTGATTGCGTAACACACATAGATTTCTTTTATGTCAACAATATTTACGGCTGTATGTAGCCGTATAGTCAGTGCCTACTTGTACTGGCAGAGGTAGAAAAAATAAGTCAAGTATATCGGTGTATCGGCAAGCTTAACACGATTGGTAGGTCGATACGCCAAGAAGAAGTCACTGACAGGATTACTACTAAATATAAGAAAAAGAAACTATCTTTTTATTATTTGTTTTTAAAATTTTAGAATCAGAATTTCAGAACGAATATTATACGAAACACACGATTGGTATGGCGACTGATAGGAACAAACAGTCACTAGACCGATATAATTTCACAACATAACACAACACTCTCCATCAGTTAATCGATGTCGTCAGAAACGGATCGTTATGCTCGAGAAGCGTCGGTGGACGGATACCATCACGTCGCCGGCTTAGAAGCCACGCTGGTCAACTGTTCCTGAACAAACGAATCGATTGAAAGTTTGACCTCAACCCGTCTAATTGCTCCGGAACCGTTTTAACTACACAGAGGAACACGTCGATATCCCTTGCAGCATGATATCAATAAATCGTCCCAGCTTTGAGCAGATGATACGCTCGTCTGGGGTGGTTCGTGGAAAAATCCAGAAACCATGTGCCATAAATGATTATGACCTCGCGGTTGATGTGACAAAAATAAAATTTGATTCTCTTATCCCCATCCGTACCCTTCGCGAGTAGTATCCATAAACTTCATACAAATTCACTATCTCCCTCATCATCACAACCACCACCATCATCATCATCATCAACAAGTAATTCCTCTTACACTAGTGGGTTTCTCAGCACTTAATTGAATCCATTAAAGCGCATCAATCGGGTAGGCTTGAAACGATCAAGAAGTCGTCATATATCGATTGCCACGACACACAAATTTCGATGGTGGGAGAGCTCTCCAGGAAGGGCTTTTTTCGACGATTGAGGAAGGTCGAACATGAAAAGAAATACCAACGGTTGGGAATGCAAAAGACGGAGAGTTGAGCATCGACCCGCATTGTTTCACAAAGCTAGATCCAAATGCGTCGAGAATTCGTAACGAGGAAAGATGAGGATGGTAATCCACATTTTGTTTGAAAGTATTATAGTACAAAAAATAAATACGTAATTGTTCTTGATGCGGGTTTAATAAAACTATTGCTAATTGATACAAGACATTGGCATTCTTCGTCTTCTGTATGGAACATTTATTAAATCCGTTAACTTATATAAATATAATATATTTGCAATTTGAAGAGTTTAGAAACAGAAAATAGATCAACAGGTTTGATCCATTGTCGCATTCCAAATATGTTCCATGATTCATCTCGGTATCTTCATTTTTTCTATGAAAACACCCCAAGCTTAGATAATGCCTAACAGTAAATTCACACTCATTAACAGACTTGTGCGACGTTAGAAACGTATGCAAAATAGATGGGTACGTGAAGACAAACAAACTTCCTAGCTTTGCACGTTGCACTTCCGCTTGACCAAATACAATTGGAGTGCAAGGTAATGCAGGGTTTTTTTGCAAACACGCAACGAATTCCGGCAGCACCACTAGAAAGAATGGGATAATAGTATGGTACAGAACAAAAACACGGATGGTCGCCACACAGAATGACGATCCGCTAGCATCACAGCAATTGTAAAACAATTACATGTCAACAAGCACGCGTGAGAAAACTGGTGAACCACACGGTTGATGTAAGCAAATTGATGCCATATAATCTTGTGTTAGCGTTGTGTAAGCAAAGCGTTTCAAATGACTCAAATGAGCTGCTCCATTTGCAAACATAAACACCGTCAATTAAATTCCAAATAAACCGTATTATCGTAATGCCTAGCGCCGGTGCAAAATTAATGTTCAAAAATTTAAAGAGAAAACATTTCTGAATTAATAAATATAGTTATACTGTCCCTACTTTGATACTACCACAACATACGACACCCTGTTGTGAAGATGTATCGAAATAAACGAAACTTTCTACCAAGTTACAGGAAACCATTTTATAATGTTTATATTACATATTGCTACATATTACATATTGCTCTTTGAAATATAGCCAATTCTATGATATACAACCAATTCTTCTTTAAAATTCTCTCAACAATAGAAGCTGAGACAAAATTCGACATGTTAATGTTCAATACGCTATGTTTGCTTAGATTCAGAATAACGATGGTGGTTGGATATAAATTTTAAGAAATTAACATAGAACAAAAATATATTTTAAAAAATTAAACTAATCATAAACTAAGTTTACAATTAACACACATCTAACCAATTTCGATACCTTCAATTCTTTAATATAAAGAAAGAAAATAAACACAACCTGTGCGCTGAGAATAAAAAATTAATATCAATCTACCGCGTGGTACATACTTCTGGTCAATTCCGTGCCACTTCCCGTCATAACAATCGATTAGAAACACAATGCTAAAGATGACATAACATTTTTAAAAGCCTTTGGCCAATGACTCACGTAAACTATCGCAAGTGGTGCAATCGCGCACTAAGTCGCGAATCTTCCACACAAAGCACGCCCAAGCGTCAGCGATAGCGCCATGCCGCTAATCATCCCAAAATTAAAGCTATCCGTACCGGGAGCTACTTGATCCAAACTGGATAAAGCTAACCAACCAGTTACTAAGCCGCTCGGTTGAGAGATGTATCTGGGCGATTAGTGCCGGTTTTTAAGAAAATGTCAACGCACTAAGAGATTGTATGAAAAGAAAAAAAAACACAGAACAAATCTCTGGACCGGCTTTTAGCGAGCACGATTAATAGTGTGGTGTGAATTGCCGTCACCACATACGCACACGAAGCGAAAGGAGGAGAAAAAAATCGCCCATCATCTAGGTGAAGCTGCAGTGCATGATTTATTACTCATGTGCGACACGAGCGAGCCGTTTCGAGGGAGTTATGAAATGTTGGGCAGGGAAACGGTGGAAGACGGTAAAGTAGACCAGATACAGCCTGTTGTGCGTCTATTGGGCGCCACTATCACTAGGCTAGGTTGGCTGGAAAGTTCAGCAGAAAATCCAAAGCAAGCCATTCCAAAGCCATTAAAAATGACATTCCTGACTACTGAGTTTGTAGTTTAGATGAAGCGCATTTGAAACTTCCAACGGTTGCTGGGTTATATTTCTGCCTGTATTTACATGTTGTGTTGCAATGTTCATATTAAAACATCTCAAATAGGTAGGGTTGTTTTCTTTAACTGAACAGAGAAGGTAGATATCATATTTATTTCATATTTCTATAGAACGGCCTTGATCGTTTAATCTCAATCGAAGATATATCAAGGCATCCGATTCCTTTCAAAGCTTCCTATTTTTAAGCAATATTATTTAAAATTGCATTGGTCAAAAAATAATCCATCAACAAATAAGAGTAAAAATGCATTTTGATTAGATGATTCTTCACAAAACATAAAAAAATGAAAAAAATAAAAAAAATGAAATAATAAATAATAATAAAATAATAATAAATAATAAATTAAATAATAAATTAAATAATAAAAGTTCTACACCAATACGGCACCTAATACTTTACAGACAACCCGCCCAATCAAACACATGGCCAGTGAGTTCTTTTCGCACAAGACGAGAACAGATGAAGGAGGCCAAACCGTCCTCTCCATTCGAACCCGATTAGGGGCAGCACTCACGCGCAGCACGCTTATCACTTGACACGTTAGCCTTATTGTGGGGTTTCATGGCCTGTTTAGATTTTTCAAGCACTTTGCACAAGTAGTCCGACTTTGGAGTAAATAAAACAAGACTCTTTTAAACTTTCTGGAGCACAGTGCAACGCTCGAAACATAATTCACTTTTGCCGTTTCCGACCAACGGGGCGACAGTGACAAGGGGCTAACTTTTGCTCGTAAGCCGGTTCCGGCCGGCATCACAATTCCATCGGTTTCCCTTTTCTTTACCCGTGACCATCCTCTGTTTCAAATACCGGTTTTAGCTTTACTTCTTTTACCATTTACATATGAGCATATTAAAATTAGCTTCACGCACCGATCGGAAGCGCTTTGCCCACACTACCGGAGGTTGAGTAAAGGCTAAGCTAAGCCCATCCGAACCAGCGCCAACTGCAGGCGGGTGTAGAAAAACACTTGCAGCAAAAGCGCGACGCGACCTCCCGTGACGTGTTGACCTTCACCGAACGATTTCGAGGCCACCAAACATGTACATTTCCGAAAGCGAACGTAACCCAAAGCGCAGGCAAGAAGAAACGGATATGTTAAGAAGCAGATTAAGCAGCGACTGTTTTGCGCATAGTTCGAGGATTAATGCCGATTGCGCCACACTTTCCCACAGAAAAGGAAGTAAGCACGGCAAAAAAAAGTTGGTTTGTTTACCGCACAGAGCCCACCGGTCCCGGCGTAACCGAAGCCCGTTGTTCCTAAGGAAATTGAGGAACGAAAACGGACCACTGACAACCAGATGCTAATTAGCTGGTGGTGCTTCTTCTTGGCGGTGCGGATTTCATGCAGGATTTTATTCGACAGCTCCATAAACATTTAAATGAGATTGCTTTGGAGCGTGAGAATATTTACAACAAACAAAATGCTAATGTATCATAAAAAGACGTTGAACCGAATGCCGATGATGATCTCATGTATGAAAAAAATAATTCCATTAAGATCTCCAATCGATCAAGTTTCCAAAAACGGACAAATTACAGGACTCGTACGGTTTTTTCTTGCATAAAAAAAAACCACCTTTCTCATTCCAGACTGTGTAGGTAAAATGTCCGTTCGAATTGTACAATCGTACCTAAACCAAAAAAAAAACTATTCATAAAACTAATACAACCAGATGCCCATTGCAGTGCCCATTTCAGGAAGAAGATATCCTTCGGCTTTAACCAACCCGCAAGCCTGGTGCCTAAATCATTCGCCATCAAACGCAATCGCACGTAAACAGATATCTATCGATCGTACCATATCTTCCGGCCGGTTTTTAGTATAGTTTTTGTTTTTTGTTAGATCCACACCAGCAACTATTTACATAACGACAACCACGGCAACCGGGTATCGTTTGTCTGGTCTCTGAGTAGGCTTAGACAAACGGGGCAAGGTCTGCGTTAGTCAATAAAAAAGGTCAAACACTACTAATACTGGTTTTTTACTAACGTTTATTTTAATCATCCATTGAAACAATGACTAAAAGGCATAAAAAATCAATAAAAACCGAATTCCTCAACTTTGTATATTGAAATTATTTATGTTCAAGTTTAAAAATTACTAAATTTTTGCAGATTTTTTTGGGCAATTTCACAATGGAATTATGCGACCTATTAAGAAAATGTAAGCGTCATTTCAGCTTTACAATAGCCTATGTTATGATGGGTACTTTTTAAAAATTAATCGTACTAATAATTATTCATCATCAGCGGTACTCGATCATGTGTGCTCGGGTAGCTAAAATTCAATTAAAACAACATATTGTGTGTAATAGAACACGAATGTAAGGCTTTCATCAAACGAAAACATGTATAATTTGGATGTTTTCACATCGATGGATCGATGGATACAAACGAAAACTAAACGATGATGGACCGTATTTGTCGATTGGTTGTTTAACAGTAAAGAACAAACGATAGTAAGTGTTTTGTTTGACCGCTTGCCGTATGAGATAGTTTGACTAAGAACAAGAACATTGACTATCTACGTCACCATCAACATTATGAGCAAAAATAAATGTCAAAAATTAGTCAAGTCATAAGTCACCATAGGGAGTTGATCACACAAACACACACAAACACCAGCGTCCGATTAGATAGACCAACAAACATCGATTGCGAAACCGTGTGCTCCACGTCTATTACTGATTTTTATTGCGTGAGCTTTCAGCTTCTACTACACATAAAAGATCCACGTTCGATCAGATGGGTAGCCTTCAACTTCCTGTTCTCTATCTTTCTCTCGCAGCATGAGATAACGCTCTCATTCGAATAAAGACGTAACCTCCCTTTTTTCGTTATCACTGCAGTACCCTTCGATCCAGTGGACATTCGCAAATCTTATCGGTCACGCCGCACAACGTCACGGTCTCCGAAACGAACACGCCATGGGGATCATTTGTCGAAAGTTTAAAAATTAGAGCGCAAAAAGCTGTTGCAGACTATTGTGAATATACTGCGAAACAAGCAAAAAATGAAAAAAACTGTGAACATACATAAGCGGATGGTGAAATGGCTGATAGGAAGTGAAACAAAATACACACTGAACTTGACCTATCACGGAGGAAAGTGCAACATTGTCGCAACGCATACGCCTGTGGCCTGCGTCCATTACTCATCTTTCCGATTTGTAGCAAACAAATCTCGCGAGCACGTGTTGCGTTTGCAGCGCGTCTTCGGAGCCATCGATAGGGCGCACGCCTTGGACGCTAATTTACAATTCTACTCCACTGCTCCACGTTGGTGGTGAAGGTTTTGAATTTGCAAATCGGGGCCCTTGTTCCGCCGGCTGGCAACGTTTAGTAAAATAAACAACTCGCGGAACTGAGCAGCTTCGCATACGGTAAACCGTTGGACAGTAAAGGTTGGTACGTGTAATTACGATGTATTAATGTTTTGGGATCATTAGGTAGATGTGTTGATGAAAATAGAACACGATCAAGTGTTGATTGTTGACACTAATATTCCTTCATTGTTACAAGATTTAAAAAAAAAACAAAACAAAACTTTTGTTCAATAATAACAGTAAAAGGCGTTAGAATAGGAAAATTCCACACACATGAAAAAAATATAATACAAACACTCAGTGTACTGAATTTTTCATCCTTTCATACTAAATGTTCACCATTTGAGTAGACGATTTGAATATGGTGAAATACTGAATTCAACGTTTACTTTCACTTGATTATCAAACAGATCTTGCTTAAGAAGCACGACTTGCTTGAAAACTTTGCGCTAGAATAGCAAGAAATAATAAGACAATCTATCCGATGATTTCGAAGAATGTATTCCAATTTCCAAATTTGTACCAGCATTATCTTTTTTGTATCACTAGCAAAGTACATCCGATGCCACCTTGGTTGATCATATATTCTTTCCAGTCTGAGCGTACCGAATGGAAGCGCTCATGTAAACAACAAAAATCCCCGTCGCGCACAAAAGCGGAAGAAGACATTTTAGCAAAGGGAAATGGGGAAGAACCATCCCTTGCGATGTCATCAACAAGGCATCGTTGCCTACTACTGGCTGCATTAAATTTGGAGCACTGCATGCACGAACCTTGAAGCGAATTTGCTACCATCAGCACTTTCTTGGTCATTAGCTTCCTAGTAGCGCGGGTTTCATGCATAAAGAACGGCATCTAAATCACGCGTCAAACATCAGTGGTGTCACTGGTGTCGCACCTACGCAAATTCGCATAAATAAAAGCTATTCGTTTGTTTTCATGCTCATCAGCGCGCACATAAGGCCCACGCAAAAAAAAAACCCCGAAGGGTTATTGAATAACTAAAAAGGACCAAACCAAGGCACTATATAAATCTCACTTTTCGAGGTTTCTAGTTGCTTGTTTATTTTGTGTTTGTTTGATGGTTTTGATGCTGTAACAAAACTCGTTAAAATCTTGGAAAAAGATTGTGCACATGTAAGGAACTTAACATATTCCGTGATAAATTGAAACAAAAACACATACACACAAAAACTATCCAAACAAGAAAAAGGTGATTAATTGAAGTGTAATTTTTAATACTGTTATTAATTGTTTTTGTGTATTTTACTTTAAAAAATGCTCTCCACGATTCTACCGGAAAAGACATGATTTCGCAACAAACAGCAACTTGGTTAAGGAAGAGACCAAATCCGGCACAGTAGGCGACGATGAACATAACACGATGAAGATTTAGCACACTCTCATGGCTTACTCATTTTAAGGGACAAAACAGGTGCCAAACACTCCACGCCTAAGTTACTTGATGTAATGCCCCAACTCCCGATAAACACACACACGCCTTAGCGGACACTTGGTAACGAAAAGATATAACAACAAAATGACTACGAAAAACAACGCACAACTCGCACACCTCACATAAACGCCAAGGAAACACCGGTCGGCTTTAAAGACACGAGACGCCGGGCCTCACGACGACGATGCGAAGCCGCGAAATGTCAACAATCGACTAGCCATGGCGTTTTGTCGTCCAGGGTGCGTTTGACGTTCGAAACTCCCGCACCCGGCGAGAGACGCTTGCGAGCGATCTGGAGCGAGCGCGAGATAGAACGTGGTGGCTGAGCAGATTTGGTTAAACTAAAAAAAACAACAACTAATGCAACGTGAGCAGCCCCGCGACAGCATCATAATACTAGCTGTTGCAGCAGTTTCGTTGAAGCGTGTAAAGTTAGTGCTAACACGGCAAGGTCTCTCGCGGCTAGCTCGCAAATATTCTCCCTGCAGCTCTCTGAGCCACAGCGCATTTCATTCATAGCACAACAGGGTGAAGCTTACTCTTCTTACTCAAAAACGTGCCCAGACGCAAGGGGTCCGTTTCGCGTACCCAAGGGTGACGTGGTTTACTACCCTGCTAGAAGAGTAGTGTGTGTTGAACTTTTTAGGTTGACCGAAAAGTTTCAAGCAAACAAGTATTATTGATGTGAGCAAACTTGAACACACCGAACAGCTTTTTGGTGAATCATGAAACTGTTGCATTTAACAACTGCATGGTGTTTTCCTGTTAACAACAACATTCCGATCGGGTAATCGGGTGAAACACAAAAGCATTCCCTGCACTGTGGTCGGTAGCAAAAACAAGTCAGACTACAATGTTTTATCGTTTTTTATATCGTCAACACATTGAATGAATAATCGATCTGCAACAAGCACAGCTCCGCAATGTTGTCACCAGCCATTTACACAAGGCTTACGGGCCTTAATTGGTGTTTGTTTTATTTTCATTTCCAAACAGGTACAGTGACGCAAACAATACATGGAACACGTTTGCATTGTAACACTTTCAGGCTTTTGTCACCAAACTGCCCGGAATGAAAGCTTTAAACTTTTATGTAACCCCAAACAGATATTTAATTTTTAACAAATGTAATTTTTTTTCAAATGTATATATTGTGTTATCTATTCGTACTCGCACTCGTACTCTTAAACAACAGTATCACAATTTATGCACTTAGCTTCAGCTAACAGCCAACTAACAATTCAATGCATCTATGAGGGCAGCTTAATTTTGTACTTCTTGTGTTATCTGGTATCAGATTGCATCTACATCACAGTTCTAGCTTACGGAGCAAAGAACTCTATCATAAAAGTGAATCATGTAAAGCACACAGAAAAATCGATCTTTGCGGCCCAAACAAATGCTCCTTTCTATCCAACCTGCTAGTGTGTAATGTTGTGCGTCACCAGAAAGCGCCATGATTATAGAAGCTCAGCCTGCGGTTAGATATTCCGTATTATTTGTCCCCGTTCCGTTTCCGGTACTTCAAATATTTTTATACTCCTTAATGTGGCATACAAAACTATGGTCGGAGAATCGATATATCCCTACCAGTATCGTGGTGGCTAAGTGTTGTGCATGCAAGCGACCAAATGATGTGGTATGTTAAGTATGCAAGAAATAACGTGCCGAGAAAGAAGAGAATATTTTAATGCCCTCATGGGATAGTCCATTCTATCACGTCCAACTACAGTCTCTTCTACCTCTTTGACAGCTAGAAGTATTTCGCCATTATGAGAAATGGTAGTTTCGACTACAAACACAGCTTACAAGGAATAAACAAACAGAATTCCATAAAATATATAGTCTAATTCGATTGGAAAGAAAGTTTTTCATACCGGTTTAATGATGAATTGCGATAAAATTGTGCTCCATCATCTTACCATTAAATTCACCTTGTACGTGTATCGATAACGCATAACACATTCACAATTCGTTACGGTATGCCTGAATACGCCGAGCTCCTTACGGGGTTATTTCTATTCCATATTTTACCGGGAGTGGATTTTGTAGACCAACTAATTCCTATCATCCTGAATTCGTCGTCATGGTTTCCCATGAAAAGCATACATTTCCCATCACGAACGATTGAAACATCACTGCTGCCGATCCGTCCCATAGTCACATACTTATTTTTAAGTTACTTTTCCATTCGTATATGTTCGTCCGTCCCTGACCCCGAGACCCAACGAGGAATTTCAAAGCGAAGGTCACCCATAATCAGATGTGTGTCATTAACTCGCCGGCGGGAATACGTACCGATGCATTAACTTCCGCTGTTGGCCAGCACGATAGCTTCCTTCAGGCCCCCAATCACCACCGATGTAATCCTAAACGGTTCATACATCACGCTTTCCGCGGATGGGGCGGCTTCACTTGGCAGGCGCTGTGTCGGAACGTATTGAAACGTTCGCATTTTCAGCCTACTAGCACCGGCAAGCATGCTACGATGTGTTATGTCTTGAGAGGAAAACTATTCCACCCACTCCTACAAGGAATAGTTAGTTGAAAAGCGCACGTACGCGTGAACACAATCACACTCGTTATCAACACACCTCGTACTGTGGACCATTTCACATAAAACTAGTCATCGATAAGATCCGTTGAAAAATTACATTCATTGTGCAAATAAGACCCATGTGTATGTTTCCATTACACTCTGCACCACGCGAAGGTAAAACACATCATCGTTTTTGCGTCAGCGCACAACAAACTCACACTCGTTATCACTCACCGCACTTCTTTGCATAGACTCACTAATGTTAATCAAACACAACTGCAGCAAGGCGCCGTTTCGGGAAAGAACACCTTACCGCGCGTACTTTCCGCCCAATTTCTCGCACTCGGACAGGCGATCCGATCGATTTTCGCTTCCGCTTTCCCACGCCGCTGCTGTTGTTGCTGCCTCCGTGTTGTTGTTATGTGTTTCCCACAGTTTACGTTCTCGAATTGATGGTTACGAAGGACCCTGCTTTTCAGGCGAAGAACTGCACAAAACACACTTCTGCAGGATGTTTCTTTTCCTTTTTGAAAAACGTTTTTGGTGGCTGAAGGACTCGAAGGAGTTTTTATGCAATTTATGAAAACTGTTTGCTGCAATCCGATCAAAATACATGGCTGGTCCATCACTAGCAGCCAAGATTTACATATAAACATGAAAGATAATCTGGTAATGATTTTGAATCAGCTGTTTTTTCCAAATCGAATTACTAACATATTGTACACACATATTATGAAACATAAATTCAATAATCCGTTAAAGTTTAAATAAGCACAATTCAAACTTCTGTTAGTATTTTATAGTACGTTGTATAAAATATTCTTATTTTCCATGAAAGCCTTTTGGCTATATATATACATCGTGACTGTGACCCAATCAACAAAATATCAATTCGTAATGTCCATGTAACATTTCCAAACATAGTTTTTTAAATTGTTGGGCTAATAAGTTTGTATGTCGTAAGTTCGGTTAGCTAGTTGCACGGAAAGGGGACTAAAAAGCTAGTTGCACGGAAAGGGGGCCAAACAATATGAATAAATTGTAACGTATAAATTAACGTTAAATTATATTGTTACTACAATGGGCATTCCATAAAATACGTTAAGCACATTGCTACTCATACAATCATCCATTTTATTGCATAACAAGCACGTGCTAGGAGAATTTTACGAATATTTTACTAAACGAACTGAAATAGTTATAAGTTTAACTACCTTTAATCCTAATTAGCTAGTGAACGAGTGTGTTAGTGTTTTTAAATTTTGCAAGAGGTGGCCCGCATAAAAATGTCTCCTATAGCACCACTACAAAACCAAAGCTTTGACAGTTCTCTCATTGGTACATTGGGTAAATTGCGTACGGAACGGTGAAAAAAGGAAGGGACAAGTTTGCAAAGTCCTGGAATTTGCAACAAAGTTTTCGGAAAATCCTTGCAAAAATCTGAGCCGTGCTTATCGCGCCTGTGGCGAAACTGACCATATCGTCATGGGTGTAGTGAAACAAATGAGCGGCGAGAAAGAATATTGATGAAAAGAAAATGGTGTCAATCACTGGCATCAGCGACAACAATTGCAGCTAGTGCTCTTCAGTGTTTGTTGCGAAAAAATAGTGTCTGCAAGGAGGGTTGACGGGACTAGAACAAAAAACACATTAAATCAAAAGTTTAAGAAATGGTGTATTTATCGTTTTATCTGTTATAATATTATACAGAATATTTTGTACTAACGCCGTGCCGTGACAATCAGAGAATGTGTCACTCGGAAATCCCGACAACCAGGAGCCAATAAACAGCATAAACACATTACGAATGTGGTCCTTCAAGGCTTCCAGCGTTGGGATGCTGCTTGAATTAATAACGAGCAGCTGCAAACACTTGCTTCCGAATTGAACTAGTTTCATCGATCCTGGTTCATCCACCAGCCCAACCGAAGTCTTGCATTCAGTCTACGTACATTCCGTGTGCATTTCGCTGAAACCACCAGCATCGGGGCCGTGGCTCCAAAACTCGTGAACGGGTCCGAATCTATCCCACATCTCAGAATGATAGATGAAATCGTGGAACGTATCGTGCAATTCTTCTCCACTGGGCTGGTGGAGAAAATCATCAAAGCACTTCTGGTGCTATGCGATCGGTTCGTCAACTTTATCCTCTCGCTGTGCGAGGGCAACAACTACAAGAAAAAGGACGAAACGGTGGACGTGCTGTACACTAGTGGGAACTTTCTGGTGATCAACAAGAAGCACGACCTGCTGATTAATTCAAACGACACAAAAAAGGTACACTTTGTTTGCCTTTCATTTTATGTCTTCCGGAGCTGTAAGTTGAACGTTGATTTTCCCTGCTTCTTTTACAGAAAACCGTGCAAACAATCATGCGAAAGCAATTTCCCGAGTACGTGCAGGATAATCTGACGCACGATTTCTATTTCGCCCATCGGTTGGATTTTGCCACCAGCGGTATACTCTGCATTCCGCTGAACAAGAACGCCTGTAAGGAAGTGTGCCAGGTGTTTGAAGAGCAACGGGCCCGCAAGTACTATCTGGCATTGCTGCGCGGGCACACCGATTTCGACGAGGAAGTGATCGACATTGCGATAGGTGAGATAGGCACTGTCGGTGCAACCTAATTCGATTGCTATCGATTGATTGTTGCACGTTGACACACAAACACCCAATTATTAGGTGAGGACGTGCGGTTCAAGGATACCAGCAAAAAGATGTGCACCATCCTCGAGGACGAACTATGCCAAAATCCGCGTCGCAGCATCACGAAGGTGCTGGTGCTGGACCGGGGCTACTACAACGGGAAGCCGGTAACCAAAGTGCTTTTACGGCCGATCACCGGCCGGCGTCATCAGCTGCGGCTGCACTGCTCGCAGATCGGACACGTGATCGTCGGCGACTATACGTACAGTCTGAAGATAGACACATCGCCGCCACGCATGTTTCTGCACGCGTTCCGACTGGTGCTGCCGAACACGCTCGAAAACCTCGACATCCAGACGGATGATCCGTTTACCGAGAAGGCGCTCCGGTACAAGTGGAAGGTGGTGGAGCAGGTGAACAGTATTGCGAACGCGTTCGATATCATCGATTCATTTTAACATTTGTGGGAACCATGTAGAATATACTTTTGTAGATCGCGTTCGTTCACGTTTCGATTGGACCATTTCCGGCGCCGGTTGAATGTAAATATTCGATCCTTTTCACGAATTTACTCGCTCTAGAGCGCATTATTTTCCCGCTTTCCGGTTTTTACCGGCACGTAATACGGAGCATTTTGAAATTGTTGACTCGTTGCATACAATAGTTGACTTTTTTTTATTTATTTTTTTGCGGTAGCCGATTTTCGTTGAATCGGGTAGCACTGGCGAGCCGGATCTTGTTTCATCTTATGGTGCAATCGTTAATCTAGCAGCAAAGTTAAATGACCATTTCTCTGCAAATGGATGCTAAGGCACGAAGTTTAGTGTCCCGTACAACGCACTGCACACGTGGTACATATGTCATGTGATTCGCATTAGTAGCATTACCTATCGAACTCGGGTCGCCTGCAGCTCCGAACGTATAACGCCTAAGTATACATTCCACACCAGTTTACAGCGAACTCACACATCTGCAAGAACGTGGAGGCAGCGACGGCAAGCCCCAAACTTAGGATAAGTAAAGATTTACGCTAGTCAAACCAAACCAAAACACGCGCTAGTCTAGAGCAAATAATTAAGCAAATCTCCCCCGTTACGAGCCATAACTCATAGATATATATATATAACTCTAGCCTATCCTCTCATACTAATAGAAGAGGACCGTGTATCGAAGATAAGACTGTAGTCTAGAAGAAATCAAAAGTAAACACTTTCAGTTCTGCTCTCCTACCGACGAGGGGCAAATCCGACTCAAACCTAACTCGTCTCAGAATCTCGCCAACCGTGCGGGGTAGTCACAATATTTCCGTTTCGACTGTAATTTACTCTCATTCTTGTCCATACATTTCTCGACGTGTATCGAATGCGCGTGTACAGCAAATTCGATTCTTCGTCGATTCTCTAGAGTACAGATTAATGATCAAGAAGCTAATCATTCAACAAAAACACAAGGAAGAAAGCGATTAGATAGCGATTTACTATTGAAATTATGTCTTTTCCCTCGGCCGCCACAAATCATGAAAGCATCAAAAACAAAGATTGCAATTAAAAGGAGATTGTTACGCTCAGATCCTACCCATTTTTTGCATTCCTTTTGTATTTATTTATTTTTATTAACCTCAATTGAAGTTATTTTATACCTGCACTTGCACGCACATTAAGCATATTTGCTGGCTTCGTTTCACCAGCTTTGGGAAGTTTTCAAGATAGTAAAATTATTCCAAAAATTACCAGATTCACTTGTTGTTTACATTTATTAGCTTGTAGCTTTACAGTCAAAATGTTTGTTTGGTGTAAGCAAATGCCAAAATTGTCGCATATTTTGTTTTGATTAGTTAAGGGTTATTTGGACGTTAATAACTTTACGTGGTTTCATGGTTGAATGTACCCACATAGTATTTTGAGTAAAAATACATCGTTTCGTTACGTAGGGTTCGTTTCGGGACATTGCGGTTACGAGAGAAACAGCACATACACACGCACACTGTACAGAGTTATTCAGAAGCATCAAATGTTGAGAATGTTTTTTGTTTATTAGGGGACAGAAAGATATGTCATCAATTATTTTCCGTCTCAGTAGTATTCTACGAATGTCCGGGATGGCTAAAGGTAGCTAGTTGATGAGTACTAATAGCGAAAAATGTGACAAAACATCTAAATAGACAAACCAGGAAACAGTTTTCATAGCAATTACAGCAACACAGCTCTCTATACCACTCGATCGAAACTAGCCTGCTTTGTTACACTCCCACAGAAACTCTTTCTCTCTATCTATCTCTCTCTCTATTTACTATAGGAATCGAGAAGCTGAATCAGGGGATAGTACATTCAAATCTTACCTTTAAGCAAACAAATCGTACAGGTGGCATGCAACCAAAACCGCGATTTTTCCTATAGTAAACGAATGAAAGTAAATCTTACCAAAACATACACATTACACACACAAGCACATAAACCGAACGCAGAGAACGGATATCGAAACAAATTATGATGGAGTAACAAATGCTAAAGCACGTTGAAGGAAAGGTAGAACAATTCTAACACATGCTATGTTATTTGATTGTTTTAACACTATTTCTACCACTGTCGTAAACTTTGTAATTCCAGAGCTGCCTATCCAATTGCAAAATACTTTAAAAATCCATTTTCTTTTCTAATTGAACTTCTGTATTCCGTTCTATTGTTTGAGGAAATTTGAATTGAACACAGAATACGCAATTTTTATGTAAATTCGGAGAGGCGTATATTATTTGATACAGTGCTATCATCGTATTGATTTGTTTCAATTTCAAAAATTCATCAAAATTGTACCCGCTACGTTAAGCAGTTGTCGTTTTTACTTTGATACGACCTTATAGAACGGCGTTGCGTTAAAATCGCATCTAAAGTGATCGGAACGACTCACAACTCATAAGAACAATCAAATAGCAATTCTCGCAGTCGTAAGCAAAGTTAATCACCGTTAACGTACCTTTTCTAAACTACGCGATAATGTGTCGAACGAACATCCTGTTTCGGTTAGAAAACTAAGAGAGAACCAAATCACAGCTATGCTTCTATTGTAGACGTAGCTACCGATACGCGCTAAACACAGACTTCGAAGCACGCTAGGAGGGGAGCGTTAGGTGTTAGTGTTGGATAAAGATTGTGATATCCCTTTGACTAAGTGACCGGTGACCGGAGCAGCATTGTTCGCATTGTTTTTCCATCACTGCCATGTTACAACTAAACGTGAACTACGCTATCCCCAAGCAGATGAAATGGGTGGTAACAGTGAGTTTAAGAAATAACACAAAAACACACGAATCTAAAACCGAAGCTGAACGGTAAACGAATGTCTTTGTTTTATCAAATCAATTGCAAACTCAGGAAGCAGTCAGAAGCGAAGACAGTCTGTTACCTAGGTCTATACGATCGATTAACGAATACTTTCTCTCCGTCACATTCACAAACTACGCTACGCAGAGTTTTTCTCCACTTCACCCGGACATGGTATGGTAACATGCCAAGGTTCTGCTCAAGAGAATTAGCACAGAAAAGAAGAAAATGTTGGTTGTTGGGCAGCGCTAGAATAAGCATGCCCAAGTGATCGATAATCCAACAGGACTCTTAAAACCGGTACAATTTAGAAAATTAAGAACACACAGTGAGATGAATACGCGAATCCACATCATTAGTGCGTATAATTATCGATTGCCATTTTTCTTCAAAACGTATCCAATCTTTGACAAATCTACAAAGAATGTTGTAAAAAACAGAGGTGTAAATGAGAAAGGAAAAGAAAAACTCAATCTTACAAGAGCTACGCGAATCTTTGCGGAAATAGAATTTGTTCGACTGTTTTTCGTTCTTTGACTTGTTGACTAGTAAACGAATTACACACCGTAAAATCGATTGCAAATCCATATTTAGGAACAGAGAAGTCATTTGAATGGAGCAACAAATAGAGAGCACATACCCACACACAGGAGCTCGAAACGGTGAGCTGTTAAAATATAAGTAAAAAGCGATATATATAGAGAAAACCGAAAGAACCAAAAACAAAAATCGAATCCAGATGTTTTCTTAAAACTAGCCGCCATTTGTCGGAGGTGGGAGAGTATGTTAACCATAGAAGAGAAAACAAAAAAGACAACAATTTATGTACGTACATTAAACAAATTTCTTTTGAAAAGAAATAAAAACGCTTTTTGAAATCGATCTAATCCTACGAGTGGTGTACAACTTTAAATCGCAAAAAAACCGTTCCGCTTGGCACCAAACAGAGGGCAATTCGATTAGAATGGTACACTAATTATGGTTAAAATTGATATAATATTATCTTACTCTATATTTTAAATCTGTATTAATTTTCTTTCTCCCTGCATTGCTTAAATTTTTCTGTCGGCCCATGTTTATAGCACAAATTGAAACGTCTTATATAAATTCAGACAACTGTTTTTTGTTTGCTAGGAATTCAGACGCTTGCCTGTTCCGTTTGACATCTGTCTTTCGTCGAGAAGTTGCAAAACCAGCTCGCTTTCGTTTTGGTAAGGAAAAGTTGGCCACCTTTCTACGTTCACTGAATTCAGTAATTTGGTTGCAATTTTCAGATACAATTACCATCGGCCAACAGCCAAACAACGCGAAAATGATTGCTAACGCCACGGTTCCACGCTTGGCCACCGCCGCTGCCCAGGCCCTGCAGCGCCGTACGTACTTCTCGGTGTCGAGCAACCTGCCTCAGGTCCGCGTATCGCTTGCTGTAAGTATTGGGAAATATCCGGGCTAGCCATGAAACGATGGCCATCCGGTACAAATTTGTATTACTCGCTAGCGTCGTTGCACGACGGGACTTCAACAATTATTTGAGTTTTAGTTAAAATTTTTTCCTCACATTACGTAATCGTTCAATGCTTTTGTTTTTGTCTATCTTCTACAGGAAAAAGCCGCCCATGGTTTGGCCATCTTCGGCGGGGTGATTGCCTACCCCATCTGGGTCGTTGCTCACGTGCGCGAGTACAAGGGAGGCAACTAAATGCATAAATTAAATGCATAATTAAATGCATTCTAGTGATGAATAAATGAATCGGTATGAGTAAATGCGCGTTGTTTTTCCACGGTCAGGAAAGCGTCTTGCTGTCAGTTTATTTTTCAGACAGTCAGTCAGTCTTGCTGTCAGTTTATTTTTCAGTCAGTCAGTAAGTCTTGCTGTCAGTTTATTTTTCAGTCAGTCAGTCAGTCTTGTTGTCAGTTTATTTTTCAGTTTAGTTTGACTACTGCAAACCGAATTCTTCAGGTACGTGGGGAATTCGAGATCAGTAGATTTTCCTCTAACCCTGCAAGTGTAATATTGAAACGTGATCTCTAAGTGATCTCGCAGTTTTATTCTAATCTTTGTCTGGTTTTGGGATAGCTACTATTTATGATATTTTCCATTCGGAAGGAAAATAACCAATTTACAGACATTCGTTGAAAATTAA